>SJYT01007244.1:448528-468050 GCA_006410635.1 Cephalophus harveyi | reverse complement strand
TGTACTGGGGGATGGGGTGGGGAAGATGCTGGCTAGGCTGGCAGGGAAGGGGAGAGAGAGAGGCGGCTTCTCTCCTTTATCAGAATGTCCCTGAGCAAGGCAAGGGGGTAGACATCGGTGGCCCAAATGGGGGCTTCAGAAGGAGATGGACCAGCTACCAAACAGCCAGCCAGGCAAGAGGGTGGACGTCCTCCTCCTGGGGACACGGGGGCCAGTCATCAGGTGAGGGGATGATGGTGAAGACGGCTGGTGGCCGAGGAGAAGGGAGAGTCCCAGGAGTGCAGGCACCACCCCGGCATCACTAGGACCCTTGGCCCACGTGGCTGCTGTGGCCAGACACATGGGTCTCAGCTCTTCGGATACAGCAGGGCCTGCTGAGCGCGCGGCGAAGGCCAGTGTCTGGGGAGGTGGGGCTGGCAAGTCAGCAGAGCCAGAGTGGGGCGAGGGGTCTGGATGAACGGCGGTCCCAGCAGCCTGAGAGGATGACCGGGGCTTCAGGCCGAGGATGTGCCCAGGGCGCAGGGGTCACTGCAGGGGCCCGAAGCTGGAGGCCCAGGAGGGGTCCCGTGGAGGCAGATCAGAAGAGAACCAGCAGGAGCAAGGGAGGCATCGGCGCCGCCCTGCCACATGATTTGTTCTTCCACTCCGGGGTCCTTCGAAGTGATTCTCAGTCGCCGTTTTCTTACCATTTTCAGACCTAACTGAATTTTCTCATCGTACATCGTCTGCGTGATCCTGGTTCTGAGCAACTGAGATTGCTTCTGTGGCCTGGTTTTTTTTTTTTTTTTTTCAATTTTGATCAATATTCTGTGCTTTAAAAGAGCATCTGTCCCTGGGCTTCCCTGATGGGTCAGTGGTAAAGAATCTGCCTGCCAGTGCAGGAAGACAGGGATTCGATCCCTGAACTGGGAAGATACCACATGCCTCAGGGCAACTGAGCTCACGGACCACTACTGAGCCTGTGTCCTAGAGCCTGGAAACCGCAACTCCTGAGCCTGCGCGCCCTAGAGCCCGCGCTCGGAAACAAGAGTAGCCACCGCAACGAGGCACCCAAGCACCACAACCAGAGATTAGCCCCGACTCGTCGTGACTGGAGAAAGCCCAGGCAGCAGCAAAGACCCAGCACGGACAAAAATACATCATAAAAATTAAGTTTAAAAACACAGAAAAGAACATCTGTTCCTGCTTCTGAGCTGCCCGCTGAGGAGCACGGACTCAACCTCCCGGGGTCCCCTCTCACCATGGTTTAGGGCTGCACTGTGCAGATTCCTCCAGATCAAAGGTTACACCTGAATGTCTCTTCCTGTCCTTTACTTGCAACTTGCATTTATCCTGGAGTTGAAGTCTTCTAACCAGGTCAGAAATGGGTTTATTTAAAAGCCCAGTCTCGTAACTGTCATGATGATTCCATAAAGATTTGTTTGGAAGCCTATTATTTGAGATTCTGAGCTCTATTTTGCATTCCTTATTCTGCTTTTTCTAACTTTCCTTTTCTGTCTTTGTTATGCCTGTTTTTTGTTCCATTCTCCCCTCTACACCCTAACAGTGTTAACATTAAGTACTCACTATAGTTGGTTTCCCTGGTGGCTCAGACAGTAAAGAGTCTGCCTGCAATGTAGGACACCCAGGTTTGATCTCCGGGTTGGGAAGACCCCCTGGAGAAGGAAATGGCAACCCACTCCCGTATTCTTGCCTGGAAAATCCCATGGACCGAAGTGCCTGATGGGTTACAGTCCATGGGGTTGCAAAGAGTTGGACACGACTGAGTGACTAACATGGATAACCCAAAGGTAATCCCCTGGGGCTTCCCAGATGGCGTTAGTGGTAAAGGACCCACCTGCCAATGCAGGAGATGTAAGAGACACAGATTTGATTCCTAGGTTGGGAAGATCCCCCAGAGGAGGGCATGGCATTTATTTTTATTTATTTTATTAAGCTTGACCCAAACATGGCCTCTTTGTGGTTCTTTTTTAATTTTTGGCTGTGCAGCATGTGGGATCTTGGTTCTCAACCAGGGATCAAACCTGCGCACCCTGCAGTGGAAACGCAGAGTCCTAACCACTGGATCGCCAGATAAGTCCCAGCTCTAATTTTTTTTAAATCTCCGAGATTAGGCATTTAAAAGAATTTTACCCAGATATGTGTCAGTTTCTCTGCTGATGTATCTCTTGGGTATAGTTTTCTTGTTTTCTGTAATATTCTTGTAGAGAAGATCTGCAAGTGGTAAGCATTCTTAATTTCTGTTCCTGTGGATATTCTTTTTTTTTTTTTCTCTTGATGGAGATGCTAGGGACAAAACCCAGGATCTCATTCAAGCCAACACATATCTTTTCTCTTGAGTAATTGTTTTTCAAGTTGTATACAAGAGTCCTGGTTTCTTGTTACTTTCTTTCAGCACTGGAGGTGATATCTGACTCCACAGTCTTCCAGCTTCCCTTGTTGCTGTTAGTCTGTCACTGTTTTGTAGGTCATCTCTTCTTTTCTGTGGCTGTTTTACATTTCCCAGGCTCCTCTGTCTATGGGATTCTCAGGCAAGAACACTGGAGTGGGTAACCATTCCCTTCTCCAGGATATCTTCCCAACTGAGGGACTGAACCCAGGTCTCCCACACTGCAGGCAGATTCTTTACCATCTGAGCAACCAGGGAAGCCCCATGTTTGGGGCAAGGATGCTTTTTTATTCATCCTGCTGATGATTTATGGTTTGTCACTTTCTGGAAGAAGTCTCAGTGTTATGTCTTCTCATTGTTCTCTCTCCCTGTCTGTCTCTTCTTAGAACTCAGCCAGGTAATTCTTACCATTCGAGTTGTCATATTTTCCATGTGTTCAGCTGCATTCTGGATAATTTCTCCACAGCTTTCAATTTACCGATTCTCCTTTAAGCTGTCTCTAATTGTTGGAGACAACTTCTACAGTAGGTTGAACAGGGGTCCCTAAAAAAAAGATATGTTCCCATCCTAATCTCTGGAACTATGAATGTGACTATTTGGAAAAAGAGTCTTTATAAATGTAACTAAGTGAAGGAAATTGCAATGAGATGATAATGGTCTAAATCCAATGACAAATGTTCTTATAAGAGAAGAGCTGGAGACAAGCGGCCATGTGAAGACAGGAAATGGAGACTCCAGTGATGTAGCCATGGGCCAAAAGGAGCGCCCAGAAACTGGAGGAGGCGAGCAAGGATCCCGCCCTAGACCTTCAGACAGAGTCTGTGGCTCCTGTTGACACCTTCACGTCAGACGTCTGGTCTTCAGAACTGTGAGAGAATAACCTTCTGTTGTTCTAAGCCCCCTGGTTTGCGGCACTTTGTTACAGCAGGCCCAGGAAAGTAGCAGAACATCCGATGCTGTTTTGACTGGTCTCTTGTGTCTTTTACATTTTTCATAAACTTTGAACTTTGGAATAACTTTTAGATTTGCAGAGATAGCATCAAGAGTTCCAGGGCAGGCCTTGTCCAAGCTTCCCTGAATGCTGACATTTTATATCTGCACAGTACATCTGTCACAGCTGAGAAACCAACGCTGGGACACTGCCGTGAGCTGAACAGCAGACTCGATTTGAATTTCACCAGCTCTTCTACAGCTGTCTCTTCCGGTCCAGGACTCCACAGCTGCATTCAGCCAGTCTGAGCTAGGACAACTCCTGTCTCTTGTCTTCCAGGACCTGACAGTTTTGAGGTGTCCTGAGTTCTTTTGTGGCACATCCCACATTCTCATTGCTTTTTATCCCATCTTGTTTTGTACTCAACTGTTCTAGTTATCCTTAAGGATTAGGCTCAGGCAGCGTTCCCTGGTCCCCCCTCATCTCTGTATGGAGCTTGTTCTTTGCCATCCTAGCGGGAATGCTGCCATTTGTGGCTGAAGTGCCAGCCTCCCAACCCACATTCTGGCTGGACATTCTTGGGGGAGACAGAGCAGGGAATGGGGTGTGGCTAGGGAGTCTGACTTTCCCTTTGCCTTGGGCTTTCCGGAGTTCACTGTCTTACAGCAGAAAGAGCTCTCAAGAGTTTCAGACTTGGCCAAGCGAGCGCTTCCCTGACCTCGTCCCTGAAGTTTATCTTTAGTCCCTGCTTCTTCCAGAAGCCTCTGAGGGTTGGTCAGACTCCTTGATGAGACCTCACCGATCTCTATGTGCAATTCCCAACTCAAATTGCTGGACATGGACAATCCAACACCCTTAGAACTAGATTCCCAGCTCCCACCCCCATGGGTGCACACGGCCCTGCCCCGAGTCCCATCTTGGTAAACGGCAGCTCAGCCAGAGGTCTTGGATCGTCTTTGATTCTTTTATTTCTGTTTCACCTACATCCAGAGCAAGCCTGGTTAGTTCTCCAACACAGCTGGGATCTGACCACTGGGATGACCTCACCTGCTGCCCAGCACTCTAGTGTCCACCATCCCCGCTCCCTGGCCTGACTCCTCTCTCGACCCCGGGCTTTTTGGCCTCTCTGACCATCCCCCAGTCCTCTGCTCCCCTTCTCAGGTCTGTTTTTCTCTTCTTCCTCTTCCTCACTGCCCATGCTGACCCACGCGTCACTGCACTATGAGCCCACTGCTTCGTGGGAACCATCTTCCCCAGCCTGGTCCCTCACGATCTCCCAGGGGCCAAATCAGAGGGTCTGCTGGGAAGCACCTTGGTGGCCTTCAGCAGCTTCCCCCTCCTCTGCCTCACTCCTGCTCAACCATTCCTCGCACTGCCCGTGGGGTGCTACATGCCTTGGACTTGGCTGGTCACCCCAGCCTGCCTCCATTCACCCCTGGGGCCCCTCTAGGCCAGGGGCTTTGGCTGCCATCTGGCTCACATCCCAGGGCTGGAAGTCCCCAGGCCCACCTCCAGAAAGCTTCCAGAGATCCCTTTTGCTCTCCGTCCCTATGGCTCCTCGGGGCCCAAACCCTGAGCCCCATCTCCTGCTTGGCTGACCAGTGGTTGCCTCAGGGACCTTGAAGCCAGGGAGTATCAGCATGAACAGAGTGCAGGCTCTGGCGCCCACAGCACCCCTTGTCCCCCACCTCCACTGCCACCTGCTTAGAAGCTGTTGTTAGTCCTGGCCAACGGCAGCCCCTCACCACTGGGCTCAGCTCTCACCACTGAGACCCTGATCTCACCCTCACCATCCTGCCCCGACCAGGCACCTCCCTGCCCCCACCTTCCTCACTGTCTGTTCCGACAGCGTCTAATTCTGTAGCTACGTCGTCCATGCCTTTATTGCAGTCTCTCTTTTGAATGGAGGCTCTGGGTGGAGGGCAGCGTCCACCCGGGCTTCATCCGCCGCCGCATCTCCAGGACCCGCCCTCAGCGCGCGCTCCGTCAGACAGAGGTAGCTAAAAGCATGAACCAGGGCTGCCGGCCCCTCCAAACTCACTCAGCTTTGCGGGGCTTGGGGCTCGGGGCCTCTGCCGTGTCATATTCCCGCACATCCTTCAGCTCCCGCACCTGGCCCGTCAGCACTTTGGCAGCAAAAGCCACGATGTACTGTGGGAGGGGAAGGCAGAGGTGAAAAGAGAGCCCTGCGCCTCCTGACCGCCGTCTGCTCCAGCCACAGGCCCTCTGCCCCTTGCCTAAGGTGGCCCTCTCACGGCCCGTGTGAGAAGGGCCTGCACCTGGAGGGCTCCTCAGGGACGGGGACCGGAACAGGACCGGTGTCTGAGGAGGGCCGGGTGGCGAGGCGTTCTGGACGTCCACTCACCAGGAACCAGTAGAGGTTCATGAGGGTAAGCAGCAGCAGGAGCACGTTGAAGAAGAAGTAGAAGGGGATGTCAGGCACCGACCGCAGGCTGCAGTAGCTCGTGGCGTACAGGACCTTGAGGGGGAACCAGTAGAGGCGGAACCAGAACCTGCAGGAGGGAGGGGCGGCTCGGGGAGGCTGTCGGGAAGCAGAGGATAGCCCCACCCCATGCCTGACCTGTCCCGGCTGGAATCATCCATCTGTCCCTATCTCCTTACCCCACCCTTGTCCATTCCGGCCCATCTGTCTCCTTTCCTGCTCTGTCCTTTCCAGGCCACTTGCTTCTTCCCGACTCGCACCGCCTACTGCCCTGCCAGGCCCCACCCACCTCATCAACCCCACCCGCTTCCCTGCCGGGCCCACCCCATCTCTTGGGACCCGCTTTCTCCTAGCTCGGCCACGCCCACTCTCCTAAACCCCACCCGCTTCCCTGCCGGGCCCACCCCGTCTCTGGGACCTGCTTCCTTCTGGCTTGGTCACACCCACTCATCTAAACCCCACCCCCTTTCCGACCTGGCCTCGCCCGCCTCCACCAAGTCCCCGCCCCTTCCACTGGGGCCGCCTCCTCCCCGCACCAGCTGAGGCAGAAGCTGAGGCAGCCCAGGTCCGCAGCCAGGGCGTGCAGCCTATGGTGGGCGCCTCCGCGGGACTTGAAGTAGATATTGAGCTTGGTGAACTCCAGCTGCACGTCGTTGATGTCATGCAAGAAGAGCACAAGAATGCCCACCTTGTGGTACCTGGGGAGGAGAGCAGGAGAGCAGAGAGAGCCAGTTACATAGAACCCCTACCCACACGCAGGCTCCCAAGCACAGGCCCCCTTGGTCGCCCCCCAGGCTTCCTGTGGGCGGGTTCAGAGCCATCTTCCCTGGCCTGGCTGCCCTGCCCATCCCTTCACGGGGCCAGGTCAGCAGTAGCACCCAGACGGAGTCCACCCTGTGGTAGCCCCATCCAGGCCCTCACCCTATCCCTCATGATTCAGGAACCTCTGGAAGTACTTTCTTTGATCCTTCCTCACCTCCTCACGGGTAACCTCACCCGTGACCCCTGACCCCTCTGTAACCCCTGACCCTCACTTGTCCAGATCCCTCAAACTTTACACACGACTGCCTCGCTGATGTTCCCAGGTTTTACACATTAAACCTGAACACGGCCACAATCTACAGGCTTGCCTGAGATGGGCTGGGTCCCCACTGGGATCTGCAGAAGCCTGGAGCCCCGCTCCCAACCCCTCACAGCCGCGTGGCCCAGTGGCCTGAGTCCAGCCTGGACGTGGCCATGTGCCTCGGTCACGTCTCCGTCCCCACTCTGTCCTCCTGACAGCTCAGGCTCCCGACAGTCACAGGCTGGGCTCACCACCTAACATCGCTGGTGTTCCTGGAGCCTTTCTTCACCGCCCTTCAGTTACCCCCAACCTCCCCACCTCGGCAGTTCTCATCTTTCCACTTGCATTTCCCAGTTATCACCTTCAGATAAATGTGGGGCTTTGGGGGGGTGAGGGGATGTTATCTGACTCTACCCTCTAGAGCAGGACTGTCTGATAGAATTTTCAGGAATGATAGGAATGTTCTAAACCTGAGACCCTGAGTCACCAGCTACAGAGTCACCAGCCACATATTGGTGCTGAAGTACAGAATGTGTGATTTTATTTAAGTTTAATTAACATTAACAAGGCCACCTGTGGCCAGCAGCTACTGTGCTGAAGGGCACAGCTAGTCCAATAGGAATAGAATATGAGCTGTATATGTCGTTATTTTTTAAATTTTATTGAAGTACAGTTGATTTACAATATTATGTTAATTTATGCTGTGCAGCAAAGTGGTTCAGTTTTATATATATATGTATTTATATATATATAAAGGCTTCCCTGGTAGCTCAGCTGGTAAAGAATTCACCTGCAATGCAGGAGACCTGGGTTAGATCCCTGGATTGGGAAGATCCCCTGGAGGAGTCCCTGGCAACCCACTCCAGTATTCTTGCCTGGAGAATCCCACGGACAGAGGAGCCTGGCGGGCTATAGTCCATGGGGTTGCAAAGAGTTGGACTCAACTGAGTGACTAAGCACATTCTTACATATATATATGTGTGTGTGTGTGTGTGTATATATATATTCTTTTTCATATTTTTCTATTAGGATTTATCACAGGGTACTGAATATAGTTTCCTGTGCTATACAGTAGGACTTTGTTGTTTAACCCTTAATTATTTACATCTGCTAATCCCAATCTCGTTTTAAATCTTCTATCAGCCATGTTTAGAAAAAAATAAAGTGGAAGAGGTAAAATGAATTCTAATAATATATTCTAAATAATTCAGTATATCTGAAATATTGTCATTCAACATGTAAATGAGGTATCAAAGAGATTGCAAGGTATTTTCACTCTCCTTTGCCTTGGAATCAGAGTGGCTTTTACATATACAGCAGCTTGTGGCGTGGATAGGCTCTGCCTTGGAGCACTGCGACCACATGTGGTAGCCACAGTGGGTTCTGGAACATCAGGGTCTGTCTGTCGGGCTCATGGTCGCACCCCCAGCAGCACCTGCCACATGGCAGGTGTTCAGTAAACACTTGCTTTGTGACCCGGCCAAGGGTGCCATCTAGGAGGGGTCAGAGTGGCACAGATGGGGTGGGGGCAGGAGGGCCTCTCTGCACCTGTCTCACCCCATCACTCTAGAGTCTCCAGAAACCTCCCCCACGGACACTCCCATGCCTGACCCAAGGATCAGCCTCTGTCCTGTGCCAGCCTCCTGCCACTGCTCACGCCAGCACCCTCCACCCTCCTGTCTCCCTCTGGACTCACCGGAAGGCGTAAGAGGAGACAATGAGGACCAAGGTGACCACGTGGTGGACAAGCATGACCACTGAGTCCTTGCGCCAAGCATCCAGGTACAGCGTGGCATAGATGGAATGGCCGTAGAAGCTTCCCTGTAGTAGGTAGGCCACTGCAATGTCCCGTGGCACTGCCATGCCCGTCTTCCAGTCTGGGGAGGGCCGCACCGTGCCGTCAGGGACTCACAGGGCCTCTGGGACCCCCAAGTGACCCCACTCACCCCCTCAAGCCAGGCGGGCGCCACGTGTCTCTGCAGGTGTGCTGGTCACTGGTCTTCTGTTACCCACTCTCCACCCATCATTGTTTAAGAATAGGCAATACCGTTTAGACCAATTCTAGACCTACAGAAAAAGGTGCTGCTACCCTCAAACTGACTCCTACAAGTCCATCCTAAAGGAAATCAACCCTTAATATTCATTGGAAGGACTGATGCTGAAGCTGAAGCTCCAACACTTTGGCCACCTGATGTGAAGAGCTGACTCACTGGAAAAGACCCTGATGCTGGGAAAGACTGAAGGCAGGAGGAGAAGAGGGTGGCAGAGGATGAGATGATTGGATGGCATCACCGACTCAATGGACATGAACTTGGGCAAACTCTGGGAGATGGCGAGGGACAAGGAGGCCTTGTGTGCTGCAGTTCATGGGGTTGCAGAGAGTTGAACACGACTGACTGACTGAATAACAGCCCTGGAATCAGTCCTGCGAGAATTTCCAACTCTGCCCCAGGCCCCCTTCCTGTTGTCTCTTACTCACCAGGTTTGCTCGAGACCCTCTCAGCAAATCCAGACTGATGGAGGTGCCACCCGCCTCACTGTGCCTGCCGGCCAGTGCCCATGAGTGTGAGTGCTCCTGCACAGCAGGCCCAGCTCCATCCACCTCCCCTCCTCCTGTAGTACCCCCGCCCCACCCCTGACACATGCGCCCACCCACACTCTGGTCTTGGCCTTCCCAGTGACACCAACAGCCAGCTACTTCTACCACCTCCGTTCTCCCTTCCTCAGCCCATCACCAGTCTCTGCCTGATCTGAACTCCGGGCTGTGCCCTGCTGTCTGCAGCCTCTCCTCTGCTCACCGCATCCTGAAATGGCCTCTGCGGGCTCCATCCCAGGCTCCCTGCTCCCACCCCCTGCCTCCATGGCCTGGAGCTAGACTCTCAGGTCCCCCTGGAGCCCTATCCCCTAGCTGCCTCCTCTGCTCCCTCCTCCAGGGGCTGTGCCCCAGCCCCTCCTGCAACAGAGATCCACGTGGGCCCCTCTCGGAGGGTCCCTCCTTGGTCCCTGCCCCGACCCCAGCCCTGGACCAGGCACTGCCATCTCCTCTCAGCGCTGCCTCAGCTTCCCAGCCTCCAGAGCCTGTTCCTGACTGCCTGATGGTCCGTTCTCCCCGCAGCCACCTTGATGGCTGGAAATACACAGACCCCATGACCTGGCAAGCCCACTCGGCCTATGGCACGGGAAATGAAGACAGGGGCCCTTTACACCCATGTTCATGGAAGGAAAGGGGAGGAGCCCCAGTGCCCGTCAGCAGGTGAATGGATGCACAAAATGGGATAAATTCACACAGTGGAATATTGTGCAGCCACAGAAAGGAAAGAAGCATTGACACACTACAGTGTGGATAAACCTCAAAAACATTATGCTGAGTAAAAGAAGCCAGACACAAAACAGTCACAGATAATCACAAATCAATGAGTCCATGTAGAAGAAATGAGCAGAACAGGCAAATCCGTAGGGACTGAAAGCAGATTAGTGCTTACCTGGGGCTGGGAGAGGGAGGATGGGGAGCTGCTAATGGGGATGGGTCTCCTTTGGGGCAAGATGGAATGTTCTGGAACTAGACAGGCATGGTGCTTGGACAACACCGACTGTGCTAACTGCCACTGAATTGCTTGCTCACTTTAAAATGGTGAATTTTGAAAAATTGTGCTAAAAATATATATAGCATAAAATGTACCATCTAGGCCACTTTTAAATTCAGCAGCACTGGGTATATTCACAGTGTTGTGCAACCAATCCCCAAACTCTTTCCATGCTGTAAAACTGAAACCCTGTTCCCACCGGACACTCCCACTGCTCCCCGTCCCCCAAGCCCTGGCCCCCACCATCCTACTTTCTGTCTCTGTGGATTTGACAATCCTGTGCTGTGCTTAGCCGCTCAGTTGTGTCCGATGCTTCGTGACCCCATGGACAAAGGAGCCTGGTGGGCTTCTCTATAGGATTCTCCAGCCAAGAATATTGGAGTGGGTTGCCATGCCCTCCTCCAGGGGATCTTTCCAACCCAGGGATCAAACCCAGGTCTCCCGCATTCAGGTGGATTCTTTACCATCTGAGCCATCAGGGAAGCCCATGAATACTGCAGTGGGTAGCCCATCCCTTCTCCAAGGGAATCTTCTCAACCCAGGAATTGAACCGGGGTCTTCTGCATTGCAGGAGAATTCTTTACCAACCTAGCTATCAGGGAAGCCCTAAGTGCCTCACATAAGTAGAATCACACAATATTTGTCTTTCTGTGACTGGTTAAAATCACTAATTCTGGGAATTCCCTGGTAGTCCAGTGGTTAGGACTCTACACTTTCATTGCAGGTGGCATGGGTTCAATCTCTGGCCAGGGAACTAAGATCCTGCAAGCCACATGGTGCAGTCAAATAAATTAATAAATAAAATTAAATAGTTAATTCTGTGTTATATTTAACTAATTAAAAATATGCAAAACACCCGACAGATCACTCACCCCCAGCTTTAACACGTCCAGGGCTCCCAAGACTCGGCAGCCGAACTCACAGTCTTGGGAGGGCCTCTCACCACGTTGTGTGTGCAGCCGCGTAGCAGCGCTGCAGTCAACAGACAGAGCCCCCCGACCCCGCACCTGCCAGGTACCTCTGTCCCTCTTGAGAAGGAAGGGACATAGAGGCGCCCTCTGTGGAAACTGGACACCCACTTTTTCACCTATCGCATCGGCAAGACTGCTACAGTGGAGAGCGAGCATCCCCTCTCCAGCCTGGGCCCCGGATCTGGGGTAGAGGGAAATGGGGAGCAGGTAATTCCCCATCTGAGCTGCGGCTGTACCTCCTAGCACATTTGGAGGGGGGCAGGCAGGGCTGGGTTCTGTCCTTGGACCTCTGACCTCGTCTCCACACACACTCCCTTGCTGCTCTGGACTTGCACATCACCCTCGCCTCATCCCCCTCCTTGACCTCCAGGATCAGCTCCTGGTCTCCCCAAACCTGTCCTACCTCCACCCACCTAGGCCCCAGCATCAGCTCCACCCTCTTCCACTCTCACGCCCACCTCTGGTTTGGCAGTGAATCCTATCAATTCTGCTTTCAAATTTTTTCTTGATATGATCTCTCTCTCTCTCTTTTAGTTTTGGTCATGCCGAGTGGCACGCAGGATCTTAGTTTGATGCCAACCAGGGATCAAACCTGTGTCCTGTGCAGTGGAAGCAGAGTCCTAACCACTGGGCCACCAGGGGGAATCCCCTTAAAACAGTTCTTAACCACTTCTCTCCCTGCTTCAGCCCTGCTCTGGTTACAGACACCGGCTCCTGCCTTCAGCCCCTCAAGTCATCCTGTCAACGTCCCCCCTTCTGCTCTCCGCCCTCTGGTTAAGGGCCCCAGTGCCCCTGCCCCAGATGACTGGCCTCCTTGCTGTTTCTGATCAGCCAGTAGCGTGTCTGTCTGACAGTAGCCTTTAAATCTCCTATCTGCCCCAGGCTCCTCCCAGTCCCCACATAGAAGTCACCTTTGGTGCGACCATTCCCATCCCTGTGGCCTCCCTGGTGGCTCAGACGGTAAAGAATCTGCCTGCAATGCAGGAGACCTGGGTTCAGTCCCTGGATCAGCAGGATTCCCTGGGGAAGGGAATGCTACCCATTCCAGTATTCTTGCCTGGAGAATTCCATGGACAGAAGAGCCTGGTGGGTTATAGTCCATGGGGTCACAAAGAGTTGGACACTAGCTAACACTTGCCCCATCCCTGTAGAAAATGCCCTTCGCCCCACCTCCCAGACACCCTATATCCCCTCTCCTCACTCAAGATTTCTTATCTGTACTTGTCACCATTAACAAACTTCCTATTTCATGGTCTGTTACCCCAAAACACAGGGGTAGGGCCCTTTCTCTAACCTGCCCACAGTTGTGCCAGCACAGCGCCTGGTACACAGTAGGTGCTCAATAAATGTGCACCCAAAGAAGCAGCTAAATTGCAAGTGTGGTCTCACAGAATAATTTATAAGGAGGAGCCAGAGGCAAGTCCACACCCAAAACTTTGAGAGAGTTCAATTACAGTTCATTCTCATAAAAGAAAATCGAATAACGACTAAAACCTCCCCCCAGGGATGTATGGCATGGGAAAAGTGGCCCTGTGGACAGCAGAGTCCCAGAAAGACAGACACACAGGGGTTCCATGCTCAGCGCCCTGGCGCCACAGGAACCCTCAGGGTGTTTACATCACGCGGCAGGAAACACGTCCATGCGTGTCCCAGACACATGGCCTGTGTGGGCAGCACAAGGGCAGCGAAGTCTGACCCCTCACTGCAGACTGTTCTCTACCAGCCTGCCGGTTGGTGACAGACGACACTGCAGTCACATTCCTGCCCAGCTCCCACCCAGAGCTCAGGCCTGCATGAGACTTCCACACCGAATCCACTCAATGGATGCAGCCACTTCTCCCCACCTGTATCTCCTCGCCAAGCTGGTCCAAGCCACACTGGTCTTTCGCCTGCCCTCTGGGCCCAGCTCCCCTTCTTACCCAGGATTCATCTCCTGGGAGCCAGAAGAAGTTTCTGATAATCCACAAACCCACCGTATCTAGGATGAAACTCAAGCTCCTGCCCATCCTCCTCTCATCTTTACATATCGAGCTCATGCAAGCCGCAGGGCCTTTGCATGTGCCAGACTGACTGCCAGGGCCCACACAAGGGGTCCCCTCCTCTAGGATGTCTCCCTAAGTCCTGACAGAGGGTCAGGTGCCCCATTTCCTGGCCTACAGGCCCCTCAATCGCCATTGTCTCAGGGCTGATGTCCAGTATGGGATGTCTCATGAGTGTCCGTGTCCGAACAGAGCCCTCCCCCAGCCTGCCCCGCCCTGGAAGGGGCCCTACCATAGAAGACGGAGGCTGGGTCGTGAAAGAAGGTGTAGTCAGTGCCGAAGAGCAGGTAGGTGCTGTAGCTCCAGGTGCCCAGGTAGAAGAGAAACTTCCAGGCGCTCTCAGGCATCTTGGCGGCATCTCTGGGCTGGAGGCGGCACCGCTTGGCTAGGGGCTATGGGTGAGAAGGTGGGTGGGCCATCAGCACCGGGGGCCCAGGCCCACTCCTCCAGGGAAGGGAAACCAAAGCCCAGGGACTCCCCAGGCCAGGCAGTGTGGGGAGGGCCGGGCCAGGTCCCCACAGCCTCCTGGAACGTAACCAGAGCCCATGCGGGCCTGCCAAGGGCTAAACTTAGTGCCCAGCTGTCCAGTCACAGTGGCCTAGGGAGGGGAGTGATGGGGAGACCCGAGAGGAAACGTGAGGGGAGGTTGTGAGCAGAGGAAGGGGACATGTGGGTGTAAAGCCAGGGAGGTCACTGGGTCAGTCCAGGGGACTGGGCAGCGGGGGAGGGGGGGTCTCAACAGGAGCTGGAGATATGACAGGGAGGAGGGAGGATTAAAGAGAAGATTTGGAAGGGGTGGTGAGGGTGAACCTGTGAAGAGAGCATGGAGGCAAATTTGGGGGCATTTGTGGGGGACACAGGGGGGCTGGAACCCAGTGGTCACCAGGGGTTGAAACTTGAGGGAAGGGGGTGCCTCAGAGGTGGAATTTGGTGAGATCTTGGAGGAACAGAGGGCTGTGGAAGATGGGGTAGGGATGTGGGGCAGACCTGGGAATGCAGGGCGACAAAGGAAGGGAGGATGCAGGCGAGGAAGAAAGGCGGTCAGGGAAAGGACATCAAAGATGGGCGGGTCTGAAGGGACATCGGGGAAGGCACAAGAGAAGTGGGGGCGGGCGACGGTGAGGCGTGGAGGAATCCGAGGGGCTCAGAGCCCCTGGAGTCCTGGGAGCAGAGCCTCCATCTCCCTGGGGGCGGGGCTCCACAGCTGCCGGCCAAGCCCCGCCCCCTTCCCCAAAGAGAGGCTGAGGGGCTGGAGCACCAAGAGTCGCCATGGAGACAGTTGGAGCCAGCTCCAGTAACCCCTGGCAACCAGACAACTGCCAAGAAGATGAGCTTTGGAGGAGAGGTAGCCCCTCCACCCGTTTCTGGGGAAGGGCGAGCCACAAATTTGGAGTGAGTGCCAGACCTCCGGGGATTCCAAAAGTGGGGGCGCTGTGACCTTGCTGTCCCCTACCCAGCTCCCTCAGGAAGTGAGGAGGAAGCCTGCTCCAGCCCGGTAGACCCAAAGTGACCGTATCCCCTTCCCGGGCTCTGGTGTTCCTGGACCTCCCACCTCCCAGCTCGAAACTAGGAAGGTGGGGGAAGCAACAAGGCCAGACTGGGACCAGAGCTGACATATGGAGGGGCTCTCGTCACGCCTGCCGCCCCTCCCTGGAGCAGGGTGGTGGCTGGGGTCCCTACCCACCGTGTGGGTCAGATGGGGGTGGGGACAAGCAGCCAGACAACGTCCCATCCTTGACTTAACAAGGGCCAGCCTCTTCCCCGCCAGCAGAGAAAGGCCCCTTTGTTGGCTCTGGGCACTCTGTCACTGCACCCCCTGCCAGCTCTGGTCAGACGGGCGGAGTGACCCTAGCTGGTCCTCAGGGGATTCACAGCCCAGCGAGGAGTTCAAACGCCTTTCCCACAAGCTCCAAGAGCAGTGACCCCTCCCCAAGGAAGGGAGGGAGTCCAGGCACCAATGTCACCCCCGGTCACTCTCCAGGTGGGGGAGGTGGCCTTCCCAGGCTCGCCGGAAATTCAGTAGTTCGGTCGCGACCCCTTGGGGGCCGTACAGTCCGGCGTTGAGGACCCAGGCCACGCTACCTCTCCCAAAGACTGAGAACACGGCGTCGCCAGGGAGCCCCGGCTTTTGCAGCCCTTGATCAGAGGGTGGCGCTGATTCCAGAGAGACGAGCTACAGCGACCGGGCAGCTCCGGCCTCTTCCCCGTAGCAGCGGACAAACCAGTCCCGCCGCCGCTAGGTGGCCTTCCCAGGCTCGCCGGATATTCAGTAGTTCGGCTGCGATCCCTTGGGGGCCGTACAGTCCGGCTTTGAGGACCCAGGCCGCGCGACTTCTCCCAAAGACTGAGAACGCGGCGTCGCCAGGGAGCCCCGGGTTTTGCAGCCCTTGATCAGAGGGTGGCGCTGATTCCAGAGAGACGACTCCGGCCTCCTCCCCGTAGCAGCGGACAAGCCAGAACCACCGCCGCACCGACCCAGGACACCACTACGGTTCGGAGAGCGCCCCGCACGACCCGGAGAAGCAAGGCGCAGACGGCCCCTGTGCGCCGAACCTTCTCCTCCTGTGTCCTCCGCTCCTCGGTCTCCGGCTCCACCGGGTCCGAAAGAGTGCGCAGCAGCCAAGGCCCTCCCACCTCCCGGGGCCTCCTTGTGCCTCACTGACCGGATCAGTTCCCCATCTTGAACACCCTACCCGAGTCGGGGTCCCCACGTCCCACGCTTCCCCGGCCTGGTCACACCCCCGCATCCACCCCCACTCCCACCCCTCCCTGACCGATAGGGCACGCGGCGGCCCACGATTCCGCGGCCCGAGCTCCTCCAGCCCGGGGCCCCCACGTCCTAACCCCCAGCCGCACTGACCCGAAAGAGGCGCGAGGTGGCCGCCGAGCGCAGCACGGTCCAGCCGAGCGCGCCGAGGGCCAGCAGCAGCAGCTCGGGCGGCGCCAGGTGCGCGTGCTCGGCCAGGCCGCGGCGAGCAAGCCCCCAGCCGCAGTCCGCGCAACCCCGCGCCGCCGCCAGCGCGCTGCCCCAGCCGCGCTGCACCAGCTGCGCGTAGCTCGGCATGGGCTCGGGCCCCGCCGACCCCGCCGCCGCCATGCCGCCGCTCCCGGCCGCCCCGGCAGTCTGCGCCCGCCCACGGTGGCCGCCGGAGCCGCGCGCCCCGCGTCACGCGCTGCAGTTGGGCCGGGGGGCGCGCTGGCGGGAGTTCTTGGGACGAAGGGGCGGGACCGGCGCTAGCTCCGCCCCGCAGGGATGGGGCGCGGCGTTTACGATTTCGGGGCGCGCGGTAGCAGGGTCTCCCGGAGGCAGCGGCGGCGTCGACCTCGGGTGTACAAGTCCCGGCGTTGTCGCGCCGCGTCCTGGAGGCGGGCCAGCGTTCGGGCTCATTTTCCAGTGGAGGAAACCCAGGCGCGGGAGGGCGGGGTAGAGGTGGAGCCGGCATCTGGCCTGCCACCCGCCAGGCCTGAACCCAAGAAGGACCGGAGCGGCCCCGTGCCCCCATCCCTCGTCCCCCTTGCATGCCCTCGCTGACCCTCACCACCAGGCTGTGTCCTCGACATGGGGCACAGCGAGCACCAGCAGGCCGCACCCAATTCCCTTTCCCAGGCCCTCCAGCCTGTCTCTGCTGCCCTGTCCCACACGCACGCCTCACCACGTCCTGGCCCGAGGGCCCCCTGCTGCTCCCCGCTGAGGGCCCGGCAGGCCACTGCAGCGGGTTAACAGACCTTCAGGGAGGCCAAGGGAGCTGGCTGCCCCGGGTGTGCGGGGGGCCGCTTGGGTTGAATCCAAACCACTGCTTCATTGGGACCACCCCTGGTGATCTTCCATTATCCACCCACCAGGCCCTGTGTCCAAAGGTCACCTCCTGAGGACATCGTAGCCTTCATTCCAGCCTCCCACTGATAGCCTTGATTCCAGCCTCCAGGATTCTTGTACACCTGTGCCTCTCCCTTCTCCCTACCTAGGAGTCCTCCCACCACCTTTCAAGGTGCCGAGTTAAGCAATCAGGGTGGGCCCTGCAGGAGCCTGGCTGGGCTCCATACAGCCACTAGCCTGACCTGGCCTTCAAGCACACAGGTCAAAATGGAAGAGAGAGGGGTCAAGAGGACCCCCATCCCTCTTTTCCCTTGCTGCCTGTCCCGACCCCTAGTCTTCCAGCACATCTGATTCACTCTACCTTCAGACATTTCCAGAATCCAGTGAAGTCTCTGCATCTGTACAGCCTTATTGAACCCTTGGCCACCCTTGTGCCTCCTCCTTACCCCACACAGAGGCCAGAGGAAACCTACCTGCTCTTCCGCTGCTCACAGCCTTCCATGGCTCCCGTCACCAAGAGTGTGACTCACAACCCACCCTCACGCCCTCCTCTCTTCACCTTGCTCCTTCCATTCCAGCTGCACTGGCCTCATAGCTGGAGGTAGCCCTCCAACAGCAAGCAGTTCTGCCCCAGGGCCCTTGCACTGGCTGTTTCCTCAGGTATTGGCAGGGTTCTTCCTTCCCCTTCAGGCTTTACCTACAACGTCACCTGGTCGTTGCACCTCCCAGATCCCCCTACCCCATCAGCCTTCTCCTTGGCATGTGTCACCGTTTGTCCTGCTCTGCCTCCTACTATTTTTTTAATGTGCGCTCCGTGTGAGCAAGACTTCTGTCCATTAAAGATACCCAATTTCATAGCCAGCCTGGCAAGCTGAGGGGAGCTAAGGGGTCCCAGGCTGCTGGACATGCCTCTGTAAGCCCAGTCGGGCAGCCCTGCACCGTCCCAGCCCCCCATCTCTGCCCCCACCCCTCCAGGCACTATCTGGTCACCATGGCACCCATCAGTAAGGGGAGAGCTGCCCCCCACACCAGCCGCAGCCCAGCCTCAAGTTTCATTTTGGCATGGCCCAGATAGGAGGCTGCCAATGGGTGGGTGCAGAGCAGAATGGAAGGGGGCTCCTGGTGCTGGCAGCTGGGAACCAGAGCTCCCAGGCACCGAGGGCTCTGAGGGGGCTGCTGAAGTCCCAAGAAAGGGACTTGTACCCTGCCCTTCCTGAAAGGGCAGGCCTCCTCTTCCCCAGGGAGCTTACCCCAGCCCTCACCCTCGTACACACCACTGCCCCTGACTGACGCCCCTGCCCCAGAAGGCCTCTGCCACCTCAATCCCCTGCTGACCTAGCGGGGAGGAGCCAGGGGTCCCTTGCTCTCAGTCCTGTCTTGGCAGTCAAAGGCCACCTCCGAGGCAGATGAGGTCAGGTTCGGGGAAGCCAAGTATCTTCTTTCTTTCCCTCCCAGGCAAGGGCCCAGAGACAAAGCCACATCCGGCTTGACTCTAGTGCGGCTCCAGGAACTTTGCACAGGAGGCTCGACCTCCCAGAACCTGGGCTGACTGATCCTTCTTGTTCAGGCGGACACAGCTCCACGGTGACCTCATCCCAGAGGCCCCGGCCGCTCCCCCTCCCTCTGTTGTCCAGCTTCTACTTATCAAGGGGCGCTCACTAGGCACTCATCTTTCTGGGCAGGGAGCTCAGTGCTTCGGCCACAGCGCTGCTCTGGCACCCACACCCCCATCATGGCGAGCCTGTCCTGACTCACCACACGGCAGCAAGGAGCAGGGGCCGGTGCGGTAGGGTGATGTTTACTCCTATGAGGACCTGGCACGCCCCCTCCCCACTTAACTGAGCTGAGGCCCGAGTACTTCTGGCACCCTCACCACCTCCAGAACCCCCAGGGGTGCTGCATTTAAATCCTGGTACCCCTTGTGATGGCTGTGACCTCCCTGTGCCTCAGGTTCCCTGGATGCCAACTGGGTGTGGGGGTAGCTGTTTGGTCACCAGGGGTCCCTCCTATCTGCCCCCTTGAAGTGGCTGGAGCAAACACGGATTGGATGGGGATTCCTGAAATGGAGACATTTATTGAAAAACAGCAGACTGGGCTGGGCTTCCAGCCTGTACTTCTAACCAAAGGCAAGTGCCCGGCAGAGAGGGCAGCAGAGCCCTGGCTTCGCATTCCCACAGCTCCTCTGGAAGTGCGTCTGGGGCAGGCCTCAGGCGCTGGGGGCATACTGCAGCACCAGCCGGTCAAAGTCGTTCTCCTTCGATGCGAATTGGGGGTGCAGAGGTAGG
>SJYT01007244.1:413501-448355 GCA_006410635.1 Cephalophus harveyi | reverse complement strand
GAGGTAGGGGCGTTGGGGGTGGGGGGGGCGGTGCAGAGAGACAGAGAAACGGGAGAACCTGTGAGCCAGGCCCTGAGTCCCCACCTTGCCTAGTAAAGCCTGCGGGATCTGGGGCACAGAGCTGGGCCACCACAAGGGCTCACCTTGGCCTGGTACTCCTTGATGAAGGGGTGGGACCTGTGGGCGTCCTTCAGCTGGGACAGGTAGCGGTTTGTCACCTGTGGGAGGAGGCAAAGTTAGCTAAACATGGGGACCCCACATTGGCTCTGACCTGGAAAGCAGAATGGGATGAAACAAGGGCCACCTAGCCAGACCCAGGCAAGAGCCCCAATTTCCCCAAAGTTTTTCCATCACCCCACACCCTGGAATCATGCTGAATTAGAGGGGACCCTAGAGGGCGGGGCCAGGAGCCTGTACTTGCACATGATTGAAGGGATGCACCAGGTTCAGGGATGTGGGCTAGGTGGGGACCCAGGCCCGGGGAGAGGCAGGGGGCCAGAGTGGACCGCAGGTCAGGAGAATGGGGTTGGGAAAGGAGATGGGTTTGTTCTGGGTACACTGTATGGAGACACCTCAGAGGCGTGGGGATGGGAACCTGGGCCAAGACAGAGTCTCACACCCAGCCTGGCCCTACTCGCTGGCCCAGCCCTGACATACAGGACTGTGGGCGTCTGTGCAGCTCTGCTTCTTCCAAACTGGTTGTCTGGGGGTGTCTCGGTGCTGAGTGGGGGCGCTATCCTTTCTGTGCCACACCACCCCAGCCCTGAGGCTGCTGGGGGCCCTTTCACAGGCACTGGGGACAGACCCCCATGAAGCTCTGGGGTGGCGGGGCTCTGGCTGCCTGGACCTGGCACCTAATGGGCAGTGCCCCGCATCCTCTCCCTGCACCCTCAGATGAGACAGACTCACAGGGATGGCTCCCCTGGGCCCCATTTCTCTGTCCTGTTGCCTGCCCCTGACGGTGAAGTGACACAGGCTGGCTCCCACCCTGGGAGCCCTGAGCCTCAGCTCACGTGTCCAGAGGACTCTCAAAACTCCGGGCAGGGTGGGGGCCCTGGGGGAGTGACTGTACCACCAACTTCCCAGGGTCAACGGCAGCCGCATCCACTCCTCGGGAGCAGATTCCTGCCCCAACCCCAGGCTAGCCTTGAAGTTCAGACTCCATGACCTCAAGCTCCCTGTGGAGCCGGGGCCTCGCTGGAGACTCCTGCCCACACCCGGCTGGCATTGCGAGGATCAGAAAACCCTGCTCCACCTGCTAGGAGCAGGGAGGGGCCTACCTCAGGAGGCTTGCCCAGGTGTTGGGACAGGACGACGAGGTTGATCAGCGTCTCAGGGTGGCTGCTGTCCTGGCAACAAAGGGGACGGGCAGGGTCAGCTTCTCCAGGCCACTGGATTGGCTCACTCACCCCCAACTCAGACAGGGCTGGGGCTACGAGATGCAGTGTGCCCCGAGACTGGATGCTTGGCCAGGTGGTGAGCTTGGAGCCTTCCCTTCTGCTTCCCCACACCAGCTGATTTCCTCAGGGGCTTGGTGCTTCCTGACCAGGCCAGACTGACACGGAGACTCCGTCTGCTGCAGTTTCCAAGGGGCCTGTTTATTTATCACAGATCTTAAGGTGACAGAGTCTAGGCCAAGGCAGCCTCAGTGTATCGCAGCCCAGCGAGCTGGTCCTCCTGCTGCAGCCATGAGGCCTGAGACCGTGGGGTAGGGCCCGCCCACTCCCCAGGGGACCTGACAGGAAACTGCAGGAAATTACCAGAACCTCCTGGCAGCTGACCTCCCCTCACCCACCCACACTGGGCGCTGAAGCCCGAGGAATCCTGGGAACGGGCTCGGCTGCTGCCTTGGCCAGGAACCCCAGCCCAAAGGCCCTGATGGGGGGGCGAGGCAGGGACATGCTGCCCAGGGTGTCGCAGGCTCAAGGGGCCGCGTGGACCCTGGCCGCCGGCACAGGGCACAGCTCCACACGCGCAGCCTGATGACCCACCACCACCCTTTGGCCTGTCTCCGCGTGGCCAATGGCCTGCCGTGACAGCCTGGCCCCTCACAGAGCTGAAGAGGGAGGGGCTGCCCACTGGCGTCAGTTTCTCACTGTATCAAAAACCGCCTCAGCTGTCGGTCGGGAGAAGGCCGGCCACTGCAGCCGCCCCCAGCCCCGCGGGCGGCACGCTCAGGCCCTCCGCTCGGCGGGCACGGGCACAGGCGACACGTGCGTGTGCCGTGCTCGCTCCTCAGGAGCCAACGGCAGGGGTCTCTCTCAGGCACAGATCCAGGTCAGGGGTCATCACCCTGAAAGGGCCCAGGCCAGGCAGCGGCGGCATCAGTGAGGAGGAGACGGGGCATGTGTCTGCTTAGCTCAGACCTGGGCTGACGGGATCCTCCCATTTTCAAGAGAAGTCAGAATGAGGACTGTGGTTCACAATCCCGACTTTCAGCTGAGTCAGCGTGAGAATCCCCACCTGGCCAGCAGGCCGGTGTGGGGCCCCTGCTGCACCTGTTTCTGGGGGGGGCTGGGCCTGCCCCTACCTTGTCCAGCGCTTCCTGCAGCACGCCCTCAGCGGCCTCCCAGCGGCCCTGCGCCATGTGGCAGGCTGCCTGCCCATTGAGCAGCAGCAGGGTTGGTGAACACTTGTCGGCCATCTCCTGGAAGATGTAGTAAGCGTCCTGGAGCTTCTCACCTCCCTGCGGGGACATCACCGCCTTATCACCCTGCTGCCCTGCCCCAGCCTGCTCCCTCCTGGAGGGATCTCAGGGCAGGCACCGTGGGGATGCCACCCCCTTCCACACAGAGGCCCCCTTGAGCAGCCTGTGCTGCGAAGGGGCCAAGGCAGTGTGCAGACCCCTCAAACCTGGCTCCCTCAAGCCCTCAGTTTACGGACTTGAAAGGCTCAGCTTTGAGAAGGAGGAATCAGCGTGCTGGCAGCTGGGCCAAGGTCTGGGCAGGGACACACGGCCTACCAGCCTCTGCTCCAGGGTTGGTCCTGAGCCCGCCCGCCCGCATCCTGAATAGCAGGTTCTGTCTGCCTGGTAGACACACAGTGTCACGCTGGCAGGGGAGCCTGACACGGAGATGCACTTGTGAACAAATGCAAGGCTACAGAGAGGACTGTTGGGGTGTGTCCCCTGCACTGAATGGATCCTACGGGGTGAGGCTTCAGCCGTGCAAAACGACGTGCAGATGCACGCAGACAAGGAGCACGTTTTAAAAAGCCTGAACAAGAGTGTGAACTCAGAGAAAGGAAGTTAAAAGCCCAAGACAGAAATGGGGCTGCTGCCAGGAGGGGGGTGCCAGGCATGGGGGGGTAAGGGGGCTGGGCTCGAGGAGTGAGAGTGCAAGGGAGGTCAGGCCCCAGCTTTGTGCCAGGAGCCTGGAGAGCAAGCTGAGCAGCAGCCGAGGCTGGGGCCAGGCCCCAGAGGAGGGTGTGCTGCCAGGCTGGCTCCCCACACGCGCGTGGGAGTGGGAGTGCGTGCAGGGAGAGGCACGCGGAATCCGGTTCGGAGCCCCTCAGTCGGTTCACCCTGGCTCTGGCCAAGCTACTGGGCTATAGGAAGCCAGAAAGGGGTCAAGGCTGAGTGATGGGGAAAACGTGCGGGGCTCTTCCGGGCAACTGGCCCCCAAGAAAGCACGAGGCCCGGGGTGTCCATGAAGCCCAGCTGCTCCTGCCCAGGGTGAGCAGGGGCTCACCGCAGCCAGGCTGGCCCAGGCGGTGGCCAGCTGGGTGAGCGTAGCGTCCTCATCCTGGTCCTGCATCTTCTTCAGCTCCTTCCTGGGGGCGGAGGAGAGGTGCCCAGTGGCTGTGGGGCCCGGCCACTGTCCCCCACCCCTGCCCGAGTTCCTTGCTCACGAGGCCTTGGCAACCCTCGGCGGCTGCACACGCCCAAAGCCTGCCCCCACCCTGCAGGCCGGGCCCTGCTGCCAGCCTCACAGAAGAAAGCTGAGGCACCGGCAGTGACACCTCTCGTCCCAGGCAGCACCGTGCAGGGCCGGGCAGGGAACCAGTGGTGCCGTCACCCCCGTGGACCAGAACGCGCTACATGGAGAAACATTCGCGTTGCTGATGATCTGACCCAGGGGGCATGCTCAGGGTGGTCCCCACTGAAGACAAAGGCCTGGTTTCTGGAGAATCCAGGGTCCCAGCACAGCCTGGCCTTTGCTAAGATACCCTCCCCTCCCACCCCCAGGCACAGGCCATCTCCCAGCAGCTCCTGGGGGGGACGGGCTTACCGGGCGAGGTCCAGGCGGTCAAGCTTCAGCAGGATCTGCACTGTCATGGCCATGCTGCGGGAAAGGTATGTGGTCCGTGAACCCTCGCCCCAACACAGCCTCCCACTGGGAGCTCACTCTGTAAGCACCACCTTCCTGAAACTTCCTGTTAGTGCTCGGGCCACCAGTCCCACTTTGCAGAGGGGAATACTGAGGCTGACCATCAGCCCGGTAGAATCAAACTCTGTGGGCCCTGCTCGCCGCAACCAGTGCCCCATCACTTCCCAGGCCCTGTGCCTCCGTCGAGCAGGATCAGGCTGAGAGCTCCACGGGGTCCCCAGGCCTGCGGCCCACTCCCAGCCCACCCCATGGCCAGCCACCAGGTTTGCACCCCCCTCCTCTTTCCAAACACAGTCCCTTTCCAGTGCTCCCGGGTGCAGTGCTGCAGGGAAGCACGTGCTCCTTGCCTTCAGCATCCACACCCACCACCCCTTCTCAGGCCTAGACAGCTGGGACCCGATCACTAATGTGGCCTCTTGTTCCAGAGCTTTCCCACCAGGACGTGACCCAGTGCCCAGGAGGCCGGGGAGGGGCATGAGAAACATTCGCGGATCCACTGTCACCTCAGCCACGCACCAGGCCAACTGCAAAGCCCCTTCTGGATTGAGGTGGGATATAAGTGGGCGAGAAAGAAGACTAACCAAGGGAAGGCAGAAATCAGAGCGCTCGTGGAGCCCTGGCCAGAGTGAGGGCCACAGCACAGCGCAGAGCCGCCTCCTGGGGCGGGGGCTCCAGGGCCCAGACCTGCAGTGCCCAAGGGCCGGCCTCAGCGGAGGGTGGTGAGGGCCCACGGAAGAGGTGGACAGGCCAGGGGCCTGGACAGAGGAGCACAAGGCTTCGTGGAGGGAGGGCGGGCACAGAGGCCTCGGGCAGAGACAAAGGTGCTTTCAGCTCTGCTGCTGGGAACAGAGGCTTTTCAGCAGAGGGTGCCCTGTCCTCAGAGCAGCAGCCCAGCCGTGCGGAAGAAAGCGTCTCTGGGACTGGGAACAAGAGCTGGAGCTGGAACGAGAGGCCTGCGCCCCACCCCAGGCCCACTGTCCAAGCAGCCCCCCTCGCCGTTCCTATGACAACGGCTGACGAGGCTCTGAGCTGCCTCTCAGGCAGCCCCCCCACAAACCCCCGTGTAGGATGGCCACTCACCACTCCAGGCTGTCCCCCTGGTGAAGGGTGCGCAGGGCTGCATCTGGGTTCTGGTCGTAGAAGTAGATGGAAGCGGCCATGAGCAGGAAGGTGGTGTTGGTCACATCCACGCTCCGGCTCATCTCCCGGTCCAGCTCGGCCACGATCGCGTCCCTGTGAGACACAGCTGCTCATGGCCCAAGGCAGGGGCAGAAGATGGCCGCATTCCCGGGGGAACAGACAGGCCCCCACAGGCACAGGGCAGCAGTGGGCAGGATGGGCCCAGCTGTCTGCGCCAAGCCCCTCTGGGTGCCAGTCTCCCAACCTCATCAGGCACTTCTCAGCCTTCACACACACAGGGGAACCGAGGCCAGAAGTGGGGTTAGGTGCGCCAGGCCCCGTGGGGAGATGCGGTGCAGGAAGGGTTGTGCCTGGCCCTGCCCGCAGATGACCATCCAGGCCCCACGCTCTCCCGGCATCAGTGCTCAAGGGCTGAGGTGTGCACACCACCCCAATGCAGAGGGGTGGGCTGGCTTTGCCAGGGGCACCTCCCACCGCAGGGACATGAGGCTGCACAGGGGCACCTCAACCTCATGCCACCACCAGCTTCCCCAGGAGGCTGGTGGTCTCAGCAGAGGGGCCAGATCTACCTCAGTCAGCACTGGGCCTGGGTCCTGAGGACGGCTGTGTGGGAGGATGCCCCGCGGCCAAGGTGGCTGTCCCTGGCTCCCCAGCCTTACTGCTTCTGACAGGTGGGTGGTGTGCTGGGCTGGGGCTTGGGTGCTGGCGCCAGGCCGGAGTCCAGGCTGGCCTGAGGACCAGCTGGGTGCACCCACACGTCACATTACACCAGAAATGAACTGCTTAACTGAATTGAGGAGTTGGGATTCTTGTTTCAAAGGGCTGCTGAGCAATTAATGAGAGAAGGGCCCTGTGTCACTACTGGACAAACGCCGTGGCTCGGGACCGATGCCGTCTCAGCAAACGCCTACGTCTCATGTGGGTTGCTGAGGGGTGGTGTACCCCAGGGCCCCTGGAGGCCAGGATGGGTCTGTCAGCCTCTCTGTGCCCACCAGAGAGGGGCCTTGACAGACTCGTGACTTCACAGAGCTGAGCGTGCTGCCCACTGCGCACGCGGCACGACTGTGCAGGGGCCCCACGGGGCTGGCGTGAGCCGCCCCAAGGCCACCTCACAAAGCTTCCTGCCTGCTTCCCAGCGCACGGGCGGTGAGCACGCGGCCTGCTCCTGTCCTCCTCTCGGCGGCGTACGCTGTTACAGGAAGGTGCTGTGGTTATCCTGTGGGCTCTGGCGCTTCCTCCACCACCTGCCTGCCAGGCAGTCCGCGTGGGGCGGCAGTCCGGGTGGGGCGGCAGTCCGGGTGGGGCGGCAGTCTGCGTGGGGCGGCAGTCTGCCCTGTCAGGACGGATGCACTGTGAGCACCCCTGCTTTTCTGAGCACCAGCTCCATGCCCTGAGCCTCCTGTGGGTTCTTTTCTGTAATGCTCGCAGCAACCCCGGAGCTCCTTCCCCTTCCCAAAGGGCTCATCACCCAGGTAGTGAGGTGCAGAGAGGGCGCCTGTCTTAACTGTCCCGGGTCATCACAAAGCACCAGGTACCAGGAAGCAGTGAAACGACAGGATGTATTCTCTCACAGTTCTAGAAGCCAGCAGTCTAAAATCAAGGTGTTGGCAGGGGACTTCCCTGTGGTCTAGTGGCTAAAACCCTATGCGCCCAACGCAGGGGGCCCTGGTTCAACCCCTGATCAGGGAACTAGACCCCAAGTACCACAACTAAGATGTCACATGCCGCAACTAAAGATGCTGCAGTGAGGATCAAAGATCCTGGCTGTGGCAACTGAGACTCAGTGCAGCCACATCATTTTTTTTTTAAGGTGTTGGCAGGACTGTTTTCTTCTGCAAGGCTCCAAGGGACAGCGTGTCCGGGGCCGCCCCCCTGGCTCTCGGAGCTGTGGCAATCCTTGGCTTGTGTCTTCTTTTGTCCAGATCTCTGCCTGCGTCTTCAGGTGGCCTCCGCGTCTGGGTCTTCTCTCCCCCTCTTCTGAAGACACCCATCACTGGATTTAGGGCCCACCTTACATCCAAGATGAGCTCAAGGTCTTTAACCACTTACATCTGCAGAGACCCTGTTTCCAACGAGGTCAGGTTCACAGCTTTTGGGGGTCCCCATTCAGCTGCCACTGCTTAAGCCTCTTTGAAGAAAGCCCTCGGGTCTCTTTGTGGACCAAGGAGCCAGATCAAAGGAGATTGCGCACAGAGTCCTGCCCTCCATGAGGAGCAGAAGTGGGGGTCACAGGAGATATCCACACTTGGGACCCACAGAGGGCTGCAGCAGCCCACGAGGGAGGCGTAGTATCGATGAGGTCATGACCACATCCTGGTCTAACAAGCTCCACGAGGCAGCGTTCAGGAGAGGACCCCCTGAGACCCCCCCGAGGCATCACAGTGCTGTGAGAGAGGCCCCGGAGCTGGGACGGGCAGCTGGGGTCGGCTCACGGAGCAGAGCGTCATGGGCTGTGCTGCCCCGCCTTCTAGCCCAGCCACCCTCTGGGGGGTGTTTCACCTCTGAAATCCCAGGGGGCTTTGTGAGCAGTCCATTTCCGGGGGTGGGGGGAACCGAGGTGCAGGGGGACCACAGGGCCTGCTGCGTCAGGCTGGTGCTCCACGTACAGGTGAGGCAGGGCCACACAGCTCCCAGCCAGAGGCTGAGCTCACAGGCACCTGGGTGAGCATCCCAGCCCAAGACCTGCCTGAGCAGGAGCCACATGAAGCCAGAAGGGCCGGACCGTGAGCGGGTCTCGGACCGTGAGTGGGTCTCAGGCCCCATGCCGGGCAGCAGAGAACAGGCGGGCCTGGTCCTGGAAGCCCCAGCGCTTCCGGGTCCCTACAGCCCTGGCCCTCGCCTCTCCCGGCCACCGCCTGAGGAGTCTGGTGACTGCTGATCAGCGGCACGAGGTGGACATGCAGCTCAGAGTGAGGGTAGTGTCCGCCCTCCCACCCGTCTGCAGAGATGAACGACAGGCGGTGCAGCCGCCAGCGCCTCCCTGCAGCACAGGCGAGCAGCAAGGTGGGGAGGGTCCCCGCCGTGTGTCCCGGGGAGGCTCTCTGGGCAACAAGGCTCCCGCAGCCCCTAGGCAGCTGTGCAGTCCCCACCTCTGGCTCCCCGCCCCCGCAGAGACCTCCTTGAAGCAGGGCCCCTCACTGCCCCCGCTGTGCGGGTGAGGGGAACCAAGGCTCAGCAAGACGAGAGGACACAGCAGGGATGCCCAGGACACCCCCTGCCCGCCCAGGCCTGCCCACGGCACCCCAGCCTCACCGCCGGCTGTCGCTGGCCAGGTACTCGGCAAACATGCGCACGGCCTGCAGCTCGGGGGCGGAGGAGGGCTTGATCTCATCCAGCACCACGCCGTACTTCCTCTGCAGGTGGGACACGGACGACGTCAGCCCCGCCCGACCTCCCGGTGCGGTTTGTGTGTCCCAGACCCCGGGGAACATACAAGGGCTGCTTGGTGCCAGCATCGCCCTGGTGAAGCCCCAGTACCTACCGCTCCCACGGATGCCCCTTGGCCCTCGGGAGCCACCACAGCGTCCCCCGTTAGCCAGCTGCCCGCTGCTCCAGCTGCAGACCCTGGCCGGGCACCATACAGCCCCCAGTGGTGAAGGGGAGGGGGTGACCAGGGTCAGGGACTCTGGGCACGTGCTTCACCCCGCCCACACACACCTAGCAGGGAGGTCACTGCCAAGGGAAACCAGAATCAGGGACCCATTTTCCTGTTCCTTTCCAGGCAGTTTCAGTGTGTTCATTGCCTTCTACGTGTCTTCACCTTTAATTTTTAAAAATTTATTAAGAAAGAATTTTTTGGCCTTGCCATGTGGTATGTGGGGCCTTAGTTTTCCAACCAGGGGTCAAACCCGTGCCCCCTGCATGGAAGCCGCAGAGCCTTAACCACTGGGCCACCGGGGGAGTCCCTACATGTGTTTATCTTTTAAAGACACACATGCAGATATGAACATGTCCGAGGAGACTCTGGAGTGCACTGGGGCACCCTACTCTGATGGGGGGCACACATACCCTGGAGGTGGGAGGTGGCGGGGAGGAGCACCTGGGCCACAGGGGGAACTCCCCTCAGGTTCTAGAATGCTCTGCAGAGGGAAAGATGCAAACAGACCTGGGAAGCCACCTGAGGCCTGACACGAGGTAGGGGCACCTGTGGAGCCATGTGCCCTCCACACAGCAGCCCAGGCCTGCCCTCTCCCCGCTGTTCTAAGAGGACGAGGCTGGCGGCCACACCCATGCTGTGGGCCTGGGGTGGGAACACAGCGGGCACAGTTCAATCCTCTCTGCAGAGTCTGGGTTGTCTTTACAACAGGGGGATGAACTCTCGCTGTATTATGTCCCAGGGGAATGCTGCTTTTTAAGACCCAGGTAAAGAACCCGCCTGCCAATGCAGGAGACACCAAGAGATGTGGGTTCCATCCCTGGGTGGGAAGATCCCTTGGAGTAGGAAATGGCTTCCCCCTCTAGTACTCTTGCCTGGAAAATCCCACGGACAGACGAGCCTGGTGGACAGTCCACCAGGGTCCATAGGGTCACAAAGAGTTGGACATGACTGAGCACAGCATGTAATGATGCTTTTAAAAATTTAACTGTAGCATCTAAACTGCTAGCTCTAGTTAATAACAGTATCAATACCAGGGCATCCGTTCTAACAAAAGCACCCCATGAACCCAAACTGTTAATGAGAGAAAATGCCTGTGGGGTGGGGCTGGGGATGTGGAATTCTTTTTATCATCTGCTTGGTTATTCTGTAAACCCAGAACCATACTGAACGAGTAAAATCTACTGATTAAGTGAAAAAAAAAAAAAAAAGCAAAACAAGAAATCCCAACCCCGGTCTCCTGAGCTGGTGCTGCAGGGCCTCAGAGACACGGTCACCGACTTGCGGCGGCCGCACCAGCTGCGTGGCTCCTGCCCCCGCCGACACTCTGCTCCTGACTCTCCTGTCCCAGGGCACCGGCAGTCATGGTCAAGGGCCCACGCTCACCTGGGCCAGGTACGCTCTGTACAGGAAGACATCCCGCTCCACGTCTCTCTCCGGGCTGGATGGCTGCGGAAGCAAAGGTAGGTCAGGACTCGTGGGGGCCGTGCGGCCAGCAAGCCCGCAGAGGCCAGCCGCGGGCAACCTTCCCAGGAGTCTGGACCCTAGTCCCCGCCCTGGCTCTCTGCCTCCTTAGGGCCTTCAGACACAGGAAAGCAGCCGCCACGGACGGCACGCAGCATGCTGGGCACCCCATTCTGTGCCGCCAGGACATCCCCCTGGGAAAGGAGGCCGACTGTCACCCCCATCTGCCTGGGTGAGGGACGGGGACACCAACAGTGCTGAAACGGCCCCAGCCATACAGAAGGGGCCGGGGCAGAAGCCACACTTCTGACCACGGGACATTGGGCTGCTCATGCCGATGGGGAAGGACCTGGGGTGCAGCAGACCAAAATGGAAGCAGCTCAACAGTCCAGGTGGTCCGAGGACGCCCGCAGTGGGGTCGGGGGTGGGCATGCACTGATGCCTAAGTCTGTACAAGCCTGGAAAGCAGGCCTGGGAAGACTCCCATCTGGAGATGGATAGCTGATGCTGGAGAAGGGATGGGACCTGGTGGGGGACGTGTAAAGGGGACTTTACTATCTGCAGCGGATCCTTCCATGCTGCTTTGGTTTCAAAACGCTCTTTAAAAGTAACAAACAGGAAAGATGAAGATTCGCCTCACTCATAGGACCTTTCTGGAAGAGCTCAGCTTGGCTGCCCCGGCACAGCGATGTTGGGGTCTAGCCAGGCGGGGGGAGTCCTTGGGGACCACCATGTCCGTGGGGACGAGGTCCACAGGCCACGTTCAGTCAGCCCAGTCACCGCACAGAACCCAGAAGCAGCTGTAAGGCGAGCTCATGGAGAGTTCACTGCAGCACCCTGAAGAGGGCCTCTGTGCTGCTGTGGGCACGGGAGGGGCCCTTCCTTGGGGGAACAGCCTTGGACCATGCCCTGGAGTGCTGGCCGACTTCCTGGAGGCCCCACGGTGCCTGGGGTGGGCAGGCACAGAGCAACTCAGCCCACACGGTGCGGGGGCGCTGGGACAGGCCACGAGGGAGCTGGGAGAGGAAAGTGACTGGACGAGTGGGCCTGGCCACCTTGGAGCCGCCACTCCAAACCACGGGGCCTGGGGACCAGCAGAAAGAACGGCCTGCCAAGCTGCCCGAGCTGGGGAACAATGGCCTGGAGCCCCACCAGTGGGAGCATGCCAGGACTACCCTCCCCCGAGGCTGAGAACCAGACTCCAAGTGCCCAGGCCTTCTTCCCAGCCTGAGGGTGTGAGGGAGGTGGACATGTCCTCCTCTCAGGCCACCAGAGACTGCAAACAAGAAACCTGGCTCCTGGCCCCAGCTGGACTCCAGCCAGCTTCGCCGTGGGGTCTCGGCAGCTTGCTCCAGCCACGGTGGCCAGCCGGGATCTGGCCAGGACTTGGAACATGGTGTCTCCTAAAGAAATGATTCTCAAAAGACCCTCAAAGCTGGACACTGGTGAGGCCAACCCAGCTGGGGTCCCCACACCACCTTCAGTATAAAAAGAGAGAGAGAGAGAAAGACAAGGGGCTTCTCTGGCGGCTCAGCGGTAAAGAATCCACCCGCCAATGCAGGAGACACGGGTCCAATCCCTGATCCGGGAATATCCCACATGCTGCAAGGCCACTAAGCCTGTGCGCCACAGCTACTGAAGCCCCAGCTCTAGAGCCCGAGTTCTACCAGAGAAGCCGCTGCAGTGAGGCCCACACACTGAGTACCCCCGTTCACCGCAACTAGAGAAAGCCTGTGTGCAGCAATGAAGACCCAGGGCAGCCAAAAATAAAATAAATAAGATTATTTTCTTCAAAAAGAGAGAGAGACAAATGCTGGCTCTTGGTATCTTTGAAGCATGGACACAGTGAGATGCCCTGCAAGGGACCAGGGGACCAGAGGCCACCCTGAGCCTCAGTTGCCCTCTGCATCAAACAGGCACACCGCCGACCCTGCAGGATGGCTCAGGGGGGTCAGTGAGACTCCACACGCAGACCTCAGGAATTTCCCAAGCAGCCAAAGAGAAGAGCTTCTGGGAGGGATAAGAACGAAGACAGGTGTACAGACCAGGGAACCCCAGGAACCATGAAGCATGCCCATGGTTGCCCTGGTGCCTAGTCCTGACGGCTCATCAGCACCAGCTGGGAGCTCAAAGATCAGAAAAGCCAGGAGGCTCACGTCCACCAGTGACATCAAACTGCCCGCAAACAGCTCAGAGGTGCAGCCAGGCCTGAGAGCCAGGGGAACTGTCCGGGAGGCCAGGGATGGGGTTGGGGAAGGGGACCACATCCCATCCTCTGACTGGCCATCAGTGTCACCCAACCACACCAGACCATCAGCTCCTAGAGGCTTTCTTAGCTGCTTCATCCTTAACACCTGTGCAGTGCCTGCCATCTTGTGGGCACTCGAGAAACGGCCGACAAGCAGGGAAACAGACATCACGACGGTGCCAGCATGGCAACATACCAGGGGCTCCACCTGGGGCCACCTCTGGGGGTGCCTGTCTAAAGTTGCTATAACCAACCACCACCTCGGGTGGGGTTCAGAACAGCAACTTGTTCTCTTGTGGTTCTGGAGGCCAGAGGTCCGAGATCAAGGTGCCAGCAGACAGAGCTGGGCTCCTTCCACAGGCCGAGAGGATCCGCCTTTGCCTCATCCTTGGCTGGCGGCTCCGGGTCATCCTTGGCTGGTGGCTACATCACCCGAACCTCTGCCTCCACTTTTTCTGTCTGCCTCAAGCCTCTCTCTGCCCTTCTCTTTGGACACCAGTCATTGGATTTAGTTGCTGTTTAGTTGCTCAGCCGTGTCCGACTCTTTGTGACCCCATGGACTGTAGCACACCAGGCTTACCTATCCTTCACTATCTCAAACTCACATCCATTGAGTTGGTGATGCCATCCAACCATCTCATCCTCTGTCACCCCCTTCTCCTTTTGCATTCAATCTTTCCCAGCATCAGGGTCTTTTCCAGTGAGTTGGCTCTTCACATCAGGTGGCCAAAGTACTGGAGTTTCAGCTTTAGCATCAGTCCTTCCAATGAATATTCAGGGTTGATTTCCTTTAGGATTGACTGGTTTGATTTCCTTGCAATCCAAGGGACTCTCAAGAGTCTTCTCCAGCACCACAATTTGAAAGCATCAATTCTTCAGTGCTCAGCTTTCTTTATGGTCCAACTCTCATATCCATACATGACTACTAGAAAAACCATACCTCTGACTATAGGTGCCTTTGGTGGCAAAGTGACATCTCTGCTTTGTAATACGCTGTCTAGGTTGGTCTAGGGCCGATCCTAAATCTTGGCTAATCTCATCCAGAGATCCTTCACTGGATTACAGCTCCATGCATGTTTGCTCAGAAGTGTGTGACTCTTTGTGACCCCATGGATGTAGCCCGCCAGAATTTTCTGTCCACGGAATTTCCCAGCCAAGAATACTGGAGTGGGTTGCCATTTCCTCCTCCAGGGGATCTTCCTGACCCAGGGATGGAACCTCATCTCCTGTGTCTCCCGTGTCGGCAGGCGGATTCTTTACCAGGCACCACCTGGTAGTGTGCAAACACCCTTTTCCAAGTAAGTCACATTCACAGGTTCCAAGTGGATGCATCTCATCAGGGACACCATTTAACCCAATACAGGCTGCCGAAGAGGGTTTAGGTGGCTTGTGGACCAGAATTAACGCATGCCAAAGGGCTCAGCAGGGAAAGGACTCCCATTCTTCTGGCTGTGTCAGGGAGGATCTCTTGGTTTGTGCCAGTGCATCTTTACCATGTTGCAGAAGAGGGTACCCAGGCCCCAGCTCAGAGGTTGTGCCACAGCCTTGCCTCCAACAACAGCGATCTGACAGCTGATCTGGTTTCCTTTGCTTTCCATCGCTCTCTGCATACAGCAGGTCGTGCTGCTTCCTTCAGCAGGGAGGTAAAATTTGCATATTATGACACAGTAAGACTCAAAGAACACATTGCTATAACGTAAACAGAACAGACACGCAACAGAAGACAGAAGGTGGATCGCTGAGTATGACGCGGAACCTCACGGGGCCCTACTGAGATGAAAGTCATGGCTCCCGTCCGACAGGAGGGGAAAGCAAGGCTCAGAGGGGTGCCGTGACAGCCCTGGCTGCAGAGAGAACACAGAAGAGCCAGAACCTGAGGCAGCCAGGCCTGTCTGAACCTTCCTGTGGTCTGCTTTACCCGGCAGAGAGGCACGTTAACAACTGTGACGCTGAGCGCAATAAGGCCCCGAGAGATGTCCACGGCAGCCCTTGGGACAGCTTTCCTTAAGTCACAAAAGGGACTTCACAGGTGTGATTACGATTATGGACCTGAACATGAGGAGACCATGCTGGGTTATCTGGGAGGGTCCAGTCTAATACAGAACCCCTTAAAAGCAGAGGACTTTTAGACAAAAGCAATGAAGGGGAAGGAGAAACTTGCAAGACTCCAAGAACCCCCATGTCTCAATCTTTTTTCCTCTTTTTTAATTTATTTGGCTGCACCAGATGTTAGTTGCGGCACAGGAGATCTTCATTGCAGCATGTGGGATCCAGTTCCCTGACCAGGAATCGAACCTGGGCCCCCTGCATTGGGAGCACAGAGTCTTAACCACTGGACCACCAGAAAAGTCCCCTCATGGCTGATTCTGAGATGGAAGGGCGATGAGGGAAGTTGAGGGCTGGAGAGAGGCATCTGGAAGCCTCCAGGAGCTAAGGGTGGCCCCTGGCCAAGAAGCAGCAACTCCAATGAGCAAGGAAGGTGGTTCTTCCCCAGAATCTCCGGAAAGAACACAGCCGGGCCGATACCTTGATTTTAGCTTACTGAGAGCAAGGTTGGACTTCTGACCTACAGAAGCTGCAAGACAGTCAACGTGTGTTGCCTTGAGCTGTCCTTTGTCACACTGATAATGGAAAACTAATACAATCATGCAAACGTCGTTTCAACGAATCCGAACCTCTTACTGAAGACTGAGGTTTTACCCTCCATACAAGATGACACTCAGGGACATGGGGCTCACTGCCAAAAGCCAAAAGGGAAAGCAAGCCTTCTCCACTTCAGAATCCAAACTTCTCCAACCCCCTGGCTGCCTCCGTGAAGACATCTGCCACTCCCTTGCATGGTGCTCCTATGGCCTCCCACACCTTCAGAATAAACTCCAAACCCTTGCTGTGCCCCCCTCACCCTTCACCCCTCCACCGCCAGGCCCTGCCTCTCTGCGCACTTCCTTCTTCATCTCCCCCACTGTGCTCGCCCCACTTCCACAACCCCAGCCTCTTAGGCCTTGACTACACAGAGCTCACCCCTGCCTCAGCACCTTTGGGACTCTTACCTATGGAGTGAGAGCCTTCTCAAGCTTTGGTCACAGGGTTGGATGACAGTCACAGAAGCTTGGTCTGATTTGACCACTCCCACATGAAGCAGCCCACCCCCACCCCCACCCAATATGTGATCTGCACTTTCTATCTCCTATCCCTGCAGGGCTCAAGTTGTAATTATGTATTCACTTGATTCTTTACTTGTTTACTCTCTTCAGAACACTAGATCATGAGGCCAGGCAAAGACCCTGTCACATTCACGGCCCTTAAAAATCCTCGGGATTTCCTGGTGGTCCAGTGGTTGGAAGGGAGTCTACCTGCCAGTGACGAGTCAAGGAAGATTCCACATGCTTCGGAGGAACGGAACCCATGTGCCACAACCACTGGGCCAGCACTCTAGAGCCTGCAAGGCCCAACTACTGAAGCCCTTAAACGTAGAACCTGTGCTCTGCAGCAAGAGAAGCCACCGCAGTGAGAAGCTCATGTGATGAGTAGTCCCTGCGCTCTGCAACTAGAGAGAAGCCTGAGCAGCAATGAGGACCCCACACAGCCAAAAATAAATATACGAAATAATAATCATCATTTTTTAAAAAGTCTCCAATAGCTCACTCTCAAAGTGACTCACAGTACCATCCATCTCCTTCCCAAAAAGGTGCTGCTAGCAGTCCCGGCTGCCCCCTCTCCTGTCACCCACTCACTGCCTGGGCCTTTCCAGCTGCAGTTTCTAGCTCTCAGTCAGGCTCACTCCCACCACCCTCCATCACACCACTTCCTGACACCTTTTAAATGACTTACTTTTATTTATTTGTATTTGTATTTGGTGTGGCATTCGGAACTTCCCCAACCAGGGATGGAACCATGCCCCTCCTGTAGTGGAAATGCCAAGGCTTAACCGCTGGACCANCAGGCTCACTCCCACCACCCTCCATCACACCACTTCCTGACACCTTTTAAATGACTTACTTTTATTTATTTGTATTTGTATTTGGTGTGGCATTCGGAACTTCCCCAACCAGGGATGGAACCATGCCCCTCCTGTAGTGGAAATGCCAAGGCTTAACCGCTGGACCACCAGGGATGCCCCTGATACTTTATTTACTTTCTGATTGTTTATCTGCCTCCCTTGGGAGCTGAGGTTTCCAAGAAAGATAGGAGTTTTATCTATTTTGTCACAGCTTTGAGCCTAGCACGGATACACGGCCTGGCCCATACAGATGATCAGTGAGAAATGAATGAATGAGCAAGTATGGGAAGAAATAGACTGGTTAGTGAGGCAGGGTAACAGGCGAGAAGTCATTTCTCTCTTGAGCCTCCTTGTTCTCTCATCTGTAAAATGAGGATAAATAATAGTCTCTACTTTAGCGGTATTGAGGGCATGGCGGAAACAAATGAAAACTATTATTGTTATTACTATTATTACTACCGCAGCGTAGTATTATATTTGTTAATACTACTATAAAAGCATGAACCTCTCTCTTATTCAAATGCCTCCTAAGGTGCAGAGTGAGCGGTCAAAGTAAGAATGATCACGAAATGGTACTGCTTTGAGTTTTGTCAAGGGACAAAGACAATTCCTCACCGCGCTCTGAAGAGATTTGGGGGGTGAAACGGCGCTAGGAGAAAAGGTAGGGTTTCTAAAATCAGAGTCCGACCCGCGGCCACCAGGAAGCCTCTTCCGTCTCTGCCCCCAGCGTCTCCCAGCCCCGGAGCCGCCGCACCTTCACCCGCTGCGCCTCGTTGATGCACTGCTGGTAGCTGCCAATGTAGAAGGCGTTCTTCACGTCGAACAGCTCGTCCACCTCCCCGGAGCCGCCAGAAGCCGGACCAGGAGCCGGAGGAGCCATACCGCTGCCCTCTCACTCGCTCCCCTTCCTGAAAGACACGTCGGCCGGAAGGAGGCAGCCACCTACGGGCACGCCGAAAAATGTAGTTTACTGGCTCCTCCCTGGAGATGAGCCAATAGAAGACTCTTAAAGGGGAGTAGAGGGGCGGGAGACGCAAGTGTGTCTCGTAGGGCATCTTGGGAACTGTAGTTTAACTCGAGGCTGAGACGCCCGCGGGATTCCGGGAAAACAGGGTAAGGATATGGTCGAGGCTTTGAACTGTGAGTTGGAGAGGGTGGGACCAAGCAGGAGGCAGATCCAATGAACGGTAACGCTTTCTGACGTCATCGACACGCGCCGGAAGCACCGTTCACACGAGCGCTCGCCCTGCCCTGGCTGCGAGGATGGCAGGCTTCGCGGAGCTTGGGCTGTCTTCGTGGCTCGTGGAACAGTGTCGGCAGATGGGTTTGAAGCAGCCCACGCCCGTGCAGCTGGGCTGCATCCCCGCCATCCTGGAGGGTGAGTATGGCTTGGCCTTTCCAGGAGGCTTCCACGCTATTGTCGCTTCTCTTGCCTTCTCTCAGCTTTTGCCCACGCGGGTCCCGTGAGGCAAGGGGCAGCCCTGGGCCTTCCGGGCGATCCTGGGTTCCGGAGGACCACTAGGTAATGTTGGCGTTTAAGCTGTACGACTGACTCGCCTGCACAAGTGATATAATCTCTGAAACTTTTGTAGCCTCATCACTGGGAGGGTTTAATGAATAACTAACAGATAATACTGGGAAAATTAGGTAGAACTTGTTTTACTATCTTCATTTTACAAATAGCAATTGAGGTTGTCAAGACTATTGGTAAATCGAGGACTCTGGTCCCTAGACTACTCTTCTCTCCACGCCTTTGGTCCAGCCCAGTTTTGCCATTAAAGAGACGCCTTTAAAAAAAAAAAAAAAACGAAAAAAAAAAGAGACGCCTTTAGGAAGCCTAGGATGTGACAAGTTAAGGCATTAAATAGGGATGAAGAGTCAGTAGGGAGAATAGGATTCAGGTTGGGGGAAGGCATTCTGGACTGAGGAGGACATTCTGAGTTTCCCAAGCTCTGATCCCAGGGAAGGAGTCAAAATGAGATTGTGGTTAGTAGCAAGTATCTCAGGTCAAATGGATGTGGGTTCCAGTCCAGGCTGTTACTGGCTGTATGTCCTGGGCAAACCTTTGACTCGGTTTCCCCATCTGTTAAATGGGGATGATGATGGCCTCACTCTCCTTAAATGTGTCAATTACTCTAAATGGAAAGTTCTCATAATATCTTCAACAGGAGGGGCACGGGCTGGTACTGAGCATATAGTTCTTGTCATTGTTGTTAAGCTGTTAAGTCATGCCTGAGGTACGTGCACTGTACCCCGTCGGGCTCCTCTGTCCATGGAATTTCCCAGGCAAGAGTATTGGAGCGGGTTGCCATTTCCTTCTCCAGGGGATCTTCCCGACCCAGGGATGGAACTTATGTCTCCTGCACTGGCAGGTGGATTCTCTACCACTGAGTCACCAGGGAAGCCTGAGCATATAGTCATTGCTCGTTAAATGTTAGCCGCTGTAAACTGTGCCTGATGGAATACCTTTCTGCACCTGTGACGCTGCTGTGTTCTCTGCCCAGGTCGGGACTGCCTGGGCTGTGCCAAGACAGGCAGCGGCAAGACAGCAGCGTTTGTCCTGCCCATCTTGCAGAAGCTGTCTGAGGATCCCTATGGCATCTTCTGCCTCGTCCTGACACCCACCAGGTGAGTCCCACCCCACACACGCAGACACGTGCCTCTCAGGTGAGTGAACCAGCTGTGTGCTCTTGGGCATGTGCCTTTACCTCTGAATACACTTGCTATGTGTGCAAAATGGGAACAGAAATTAGCCCAACCCTTAGAGGTGCTGAAGAATTAGCAAGACAGTGTGTGAAAAGTGCTGAGCACAGGGCTTGACTCAGGGCAAGCAGGAAGGCCAGGAAGTAGGCATATGGCCAGAGGAAAGGCCTGGACAGAGCTGGAGACAGAGAGGAGGGGACTTGGCCACTGACCAGCCTCAGAGTGCGGGGGGTGGGGGTGGGGTGGTTAACACTTGGACCTCGGGCTTTGATGACTGTGGTGTCAAGGCCATTGCTGAGGATGTGGGATGAGGAAAGGCCAGTTTGGGTGGGACTGGCCAAGGACAAGCCATACGCTGTTCAGGCACCCAGCCTAGTGAGAGGGCAGGAGCCACAGTGGGCTTCCAACGGTCAGTATCAGAACCTTTGTCCAAAAGGGACTGGGAGCCATGAAGGGTGTGTGAACAGGAAAGATGCAAGCAGGAGGCCCTACTGATGGAGACAGGAATGAGAGGCAGACACAAAACCCCTATCTGACTCAGGCTGGCCCGTTCATGCCCACAGGGAGCTGGCCTATCAGATCGCAGAGCAGTTCCGGGTCCTGGGAAAGCCTCTGGGCTTGAAAGACTGCATCATCGTTGGCGGCATGGGTATGGCGGGACCCAAGGAGGCTCTGGGCATGGGACTGCTGCAGCCTCAGATCATCTACCTAGCCCCACCTCTCGAATTCCCCCCACAGACATGGTGGCCCAGGCCCTGGAGCTCTCCCGGAAACCACACATAGTCATTGCCACACCGGGGCGCCTGGCGGACCACCTCCGCAGCTCTAACACCTTCAGCATAAAGAAGATCCGCTTCCTGGTGAGTCAGCCTGGGGCCCTGATTCATCCATTTAGGAACTGTGTCCCATTGGCCATCCGTTACCAAGTTAGGAATGGTGACAATGACATCTCAGGGAGCAACAAAAGGGGGCCTGTACTAGAAAAGATGGGCTCCCCAGGTGGCTCAGTTGTAAAGAATTCGCCTGCCAATGCAGGAGATGCGGGTTCGATCCCTGGGTGGGGAAGATTCCCTGGAGCAGGAAATGGCAACCCACTCCAGTATTCTTGCCTGGAAAATCCCATGGACAGAGGAGCTGGAGGTCGACAGTCCTTGGGGTTACAAAGGGTTGGCCACAACTGAACATGCGTGCATGCACACACTAAAAAAGTCAGTTGAGGGCAGGGCCTCTCTGAGGAGTTAACGCTAAAGCTGAGATGGGCAAGAAGGCAGGCCTCCAAGACCTTGAGGGAGAGCGCTCCAGGGTGCACGTCTGAGCCCAGGAAGGAGGCACATGGAGGCGGCAGGCTGGGCCCTGGGTGGTGGTCAGGCCTCGGACAGCGGCCTCATCCCGGGTCCCCACCCCCTGCCTGCTGCGGCTGATGCTACAGGTGATGGATGAGGCGGACAGGCTGTTGGAGCAGGGCTGCACTGACTTCACCGTCGACCTGGAGGTCATCCTGGCAGCCGTGCCCGCCCGCAGGCAGACGCTGCTCTTCAGCGCCACACTGACCGACACACTGAGGGAGCTTCAGGGCCTGGCCACCAACCAGCCCTTCTTCTGGGAGGCTCAGGCCCCGTGAGTCCATAGCTATTTTCTGGTGGGGGGATGGGGCAGGGCAAGCGGGAGGCAGGGGTGTCCAACAAAGGTCATTGACCGTGAGTGGGGTGGGCATTGACCTCATTCAACAGAAGGGGAAACAAATCTGCCCATGCCCAGGGTGCGCACCGTAGAACAGCTGGACCAGCGCTACCTGCTAGTGCCCGAGAAGGTCAAGGATGCCTACCTGGTCCACCTGATCCAGAACTTCCAGGACGAGCATGAGGACTGGTCTATCATCATCTTCACCAACACGTGCAAGTGAGCATGGGCGGGCCTGCGCTCCCGTCCCCCGGGCGTCCCTCCCCCTGCGCCTCATGGAGGTCCAGCAGGTGGCCTGCAGTTGGAGGTGTCAGGCACAGGGCCAGTCTTGGCACTCCAGGGCGTCTGCTCCAACCAACAGTTTCAGAGGATTCACTCAAGGAGGCTCAGAGAGGTCAAGCAGTTTGCTAATAAGGTCACCCTCATGAAGACAGAGCCAGGATTTGGAGGTCCTCAGACCTACCCTTTCCTGGGGGCTCAGATGGTAAAGAATCTGTCTGCAGTGCAGGAGACCCAGGTTCAATCCCTGAGTTTGGAAGACCCCCTGGAGAAGGGAATGGCAACCCACTCCAGTATTCTTGCTTGGAGAATTCCATGGACAGGGGAGCCTGGTGGGCTACAGTCCATGGGGTTGCAGAGTCAGACAAGATTGAGGGACTAACACTTTCACTTTTTCAGACCTGCCCTTAACTGGAAGAGCTGAGGGCCTTGGGCCCTGCCCAGGAGACCCCTGCAGCAACTGGGAAGGCCCTGAAGCAGCCAGTTCGCTGTGGTCTCAGGGGTTCACTGAGGCCCCGCACATCACCCCCACGGCTGTCCTCTCCACAGACCCAGGGATTTCAAAATCCTTTAACATATTGGGAGAGCATCAAGGAGCTGTAGGCTGGTCTAGCCTGAGCCAGCATAGAAGGGCAGCCCACAGCACGTGGAGGAGACCTCCTGACCACTGCCCCCCACGAATTTCTTGGGCTACCAGAAGAGAAAAGGCTGGACATAGAGCACTCTTGTTGGCTTAAGCCAGGGAAGGGGTCGGCAGGCAGGACGTGGCACTCCTGCTTCTCCTTCCCCAGTCACGCAGGGCCACTGCTAGAGGTCTCGGGGTGGGGAGGCGAGGGCAGAGCACCTTCCCAGGACCAACAGCCTGTCCTTCCCACCAGGACCTGCCAGATCCTATGCATGATGCTACGCAAGTTCAACTTCCCCACCGTAGCTCTGCATTCCATGATGAAACAGGTGAGGTGCCAGGCGGCCACCCAGAGCCCTCCCTGACCCGCCTCGCCCTGGGGACTCCTCCCGGCCCCCGGGCTTTTGCTCAGGCCCTCTCCTCTGCCTGGAACACTCTTCCTGCCACCCTATCTGCCCCATTCTGGCCTCCTCAAGGTCATCTACCTCGCTAGACTGTGAGCCCCTTGAGCGCAGAGACCGTCCTGGCCTCTGCTGTGCGTGTCCCCAGGCCTCACACAGTAAGCATAAACTCTGAAACATTTCTTGGGATGCTACCTGATATCCCCCTATCCCAATTCTCCCAATTTGGCACAGAAAGAACGCTTCGCCGCCCTGGCCAAGTTCAAGTCCAGCATCTACCGGATCCTGATCGCGACAGACGTGGCCTCCCGGTGAGCAGCTCCAGGGTGCTCCCTCCCCCACGGTGGCCCCCACAAAAGGGCCAGAGAGGGAGGCTGGCTTCAGGCAGCCCAAGCTTCACTGCCGAGTGACGTTGGGTGAGTCCCAACCTCGGTTTCCTCACGTGGACAGAGGCGCTGACTGACCTCTGCCTCCAGGGGCCTGGACATTCCCACTGTGCAGGTGGTCATCAACCACAACACCCCTGGACTCCCAAAGATCTACATCCACCGAGTTGGCCGGACAGCCCGCGCAGGTGAGCAGACAGGGCAGGGCAGCCTTTGGGCACCCACCCTCCTGCCTGCCCACAGCACACAGAGCCAGTCACGAGCTGGTGGGGCATGGGAGGGCCACAGGCTGCAGGTAAGAGATACTAGAGGTAGTGCTTGCAAGCTGGGGGAATCCTCCTTTCAGAACCACGGGCGGGGACTTCCCTGGTGGTCCAGTGTTTCAGACTCTGCGCTTCCCATGCAGGGGGCACGGATTTGATCCCTTGTTGGGGAAGATCCCGCACACCACGGCCAAAAAACCCCCCAAAACAAACAAAAACACATAGGTGAGGGTGCTGTGTCTTCTCCACATGATCCAGGCAGCGCTGAGCTGTCCCCTGGGGACACGGCACACACAACCCCCTCCCCACCACTCCCTCTTGCCTCACCCGAGCCCCCTTCACCTGTCAGGGCTGGCCGTCCTAGCCCAGCAGCAAACAGGTGTATGGGTCCTGATGGGTAAGATGCTGCCCTGTGGGACTCAGTGTTCAAGTTCAACCACTTCCTGTGACTCCTGGTAGGAGCCTTGTGTCTGTTCCTCAGCCCCTCCTGGAAGGGGCACAGAGTCCGGGAGATTTTCTCACACCTGGAGTGGGCAGAGCCATGGTTTCTGGGGCCAGACTGGCCCTTCTCTCCTGCCCTGTGGCCTCAGGTCGGTCACATCAGGTCTCTGGGCCCCCACCACCTCGTCCAACGATGGGTAACAAGAATGTGACGCCTGTTTGGGGCTGCCCTGAGGGTCTCAGGCATGGTCAGCTCCGAGGGCTGTTCTAGCGCATTGTCTCATGGAAGCTGGGAACAGAGAAGGTGGCATGTAGCTTCGGAGCTGAAGCGTGTCTGGGCTTCCTGCTGACAGAACTGGGCTTGAGCTCCCTGGCAGCCACACCGAAAAGGGAAATCAGTCACATCGCCAGCCCCTGATTAAGGCCAAGCTGGCAGGAGAGCTGCCTCTGCCTGGAGTTCTGCTGCTCCCCTGGGACAGATCTGCCTGCCACACAGAGGTCAAGCAGGGGACTGAGACCTGACGCTCTAAGCTTCCTTCGTTTCCACTCGTCCCTCCACCCACTGAGCTCCTGTACAGTTCCCCTTGATCAAGAGGAGCTCTGAGCCGCCTAGCGGTCAGGACCTGCTTGTATTGGCCCCTTCCCCTGGCCTCCAGCACACAGTCTGGGTGTGTCCCCACAGGGCGGCAGGGACAGGCCATCACGCTGGTGACGCAGTATGACATCCACCTGGTTCACGCCATCGAGGAGCAGATCCGTGAGTGGGATGGGGAAGGGAGGGTGGTGCCTCCAGGTGAGGCGTCCACTCACTCTGTCAATGCCTGCCTGTCTGCTCGTGTGAAGAGGCCTAAACTGCACTTTCCTTCCTACCCCCATAGAAGTTTCCTTTGGCCCAGCAATTGAAGCAGAAACTCCCTCATGGCCTCCAGTAGCCGAAAGCCACATCTGATGGGAAGGGACTTTGGTTTCTCAGACCAGAGTGTGTGGGTGGTCCCTGCAGATGAGTCAGAAGCCCCAGGGCTGTGGCCTAGGCAGGTTTTTAAAAATCCCCTTGGGTGGACCAAGAAGCTCTGGGGCATCTCCAACCACTGCACAGACTGTCCTGAGATTCAGAAACGTCTTGACTTTAATGGACACTGTTTTCAGAAAAAAAACAACTCCTAATCAAATTCATAGTGGTGTTAACAACCAGAAAGAGAGAGCAATCTGTACCTAGCTCTTGCCCACCTGATCTTTATCTGATAGGACTCTGTATGGCCTTGCGTGCCCTGCTGCACGGAGAGCTACATGGTTGAAATCTTTCTCCCTGTGGTGCCTGCCCTTCCCTGCCCCCTCCCAACCCCAGGCCCCTGCTGTCCCCACAGAGAAGAAGCTGGAGGAGTTCCCAGTGGAGGAAGCCCAGGTCCTACAGATCCTCACACAGGTCAACGTGGTGCGGAGGGAGTGTGAGATTGTGAGTGTCAGGGAAGGGGCTCGTCCTCAGGGACCCAGGGTGCTTCCTTGAAGGTGGCAACCCCCGTGATGGTCTCGCCCTTCCCCTACTCTTTTCCGCCCTGCCCAGAAACTGGAGGCAGCCAACTTCGATGAAAAGAAGGAGATTAACAAGAGGAAGCAGATGATTCTGGAGGGGAAGGTGAGGGCTGGCTGAGCCGTCCGTGTGGTAGAGGCAGGGCTCAAGGGTCCCCAGGGAGGACGCTCAGCTTAGCCACCTTCTGGTCCTGCCCATTCCAGGACCCCGACCTGGAGGCAAAGCGCAAGGCCGAGCTGGCCAAGATCAAGCAGAAGAACCGGCGCTTCAAGGAGAAAGTGGAGCAGACACTGCAGCGGCAGAAGGCCAGCAGGGCTGACCGCAGGGGGCGCCCACCCAGGGCCCGGCCTGAGGCCTCCTTGTCCCCAGCACCCACTCAGGGTCCAGCCTGAGTTCCACACAGTGTCTACTTGCCCAGCCTGGGACTCCTTCATCAAGCTGAGGGTTGGGGCGCCCTCCCCTGAGGACAGAACCCTCTCCCAGCCTGCCCATTGCCCCTCAGCAGAGCGTGTTGACGCACACATTGTACAGTGCACAGCCCTCCACCCTGCAGCCTCTGGTGGCCCCTTTTCAGAGCCTTGGCCAAGAGGCGGGCTGCTGAGGAAGAAAGAACACTGGCTGTGAGGTTGGGCCCCAGTCCACCTGGGGCACAGTGACCCCAGCCCAGGGTCACCCTGGATGTGCGATGAGCAAAGGTGTGTCACTTGCAGGAGGTGCTTAATAAATGAGGCTTTTAGCTTCTGCAGTCTGACTCTGGGGAGCAGGGGCAGTGAGAAGAGAGTGTGGCTGCCTGTGCTTCTCAAGTCCCCCAGAACATCACGTTGCCACCCCACCCACTAGTTCTCCTTTCCTGTCAGGCCAGGCCCAAAGCTTTGGACTGTAGTGTTGACCATTCCAGCCGAGTGACCTTGGGTAGGTGAAGGTCCCTTATATGGGCCTCAGTTTCCTCATCTGGAAAATGGGTATAGCAACCACTCTACTATCCAGATGTAGACATGTTTTGGAGAGATCATTCCCATGCCTAGTGAACACAGCCACATTCTAGGAGCTTCCCCACTTGCCCACTTGGTTGTATTTGGGGTTTGTGGCTAGAGTGAAGTGAAAGCGGGGGAATTAATCAGGGTTCACGTTAGTCCAAGGTGGTCCAGACAACGTGGGCAGGGCTTAAGGAGATGGGGAAGCAGAGCCATGTGTCCTGGGCACGCTCCCTCGGGCTTTCTGAACCTCGCCCTCCAGGTGGCTTACCAGGCTGAGGGCAGATGGATGGAGGGCCCAGTGCTGGCAGTTGGGTACACCCGGGCTGCTCAGACACCACACACACAGCCACGCTTAGAAATGTAATTTGGGCACCAGCACGCGCCCTGGGAGTCTAGAAATTCTACACAATGAAAAGCTCAAAAACAGCCTCTGAGCTGTGAACAGCCAGGGCTGGCTGGAGTCCTGTGGACAAGCCCTCCCCAGGCTGAGTTGGGCCCCAGTCCCTGCCACGGGGCTTGGCCCACCGTGCCGCCTGCGGCCTGGCCTGTGCCCCAGGCGCGAACCATTTGTGTAAAACCAGCTCCCACAGGCCCCTTCCTCTATGCAGACCCGGAGGCTGGACTCAGGGTGCGCCCTCGGCCAGGCGGGCCAGCCCTTCCCGCAGCTCGCTCAGCTCAAACAGCCTGACGTCCAGCAGCTGCGCAGCCCGGCCCACCTCGGCCCGTGCCCGCTCCCGCTCAACCCGGGCCTCCTCCAGGCTGCGCTCCGTGGCCCGCAGCTGGTGCTCCAGCTCTGCGTTTCGGGTTTCCAGGTCCTACAGAGAGAGGGGAGGCTGTGTTGGGAGCCCAGCAAGTCTCAAGAGTCTAGCATCTCAAAGCGGGTGCTGGGGACCACAGCCCCGACTCTGGGCCAAACTCTCCCTGTCTGCTGGCTTTCTCCCAGCTACCTGTACCCAAGACACTCCCTGGTCCCCCAGCCAATTTGAACTGACCACATTCCTCCTCAAAATCCTCCTGTCACCCATTCTTCTGGGAATGAAATTCAGACCCCTCCCTCCTCTCCTTGCTCATTCCTGCTCAGCCTTTCTGGCTTCCTTGTGGTTCCTTGAATACTTTCTCCCCACCTCAGGGCCTCTGCATTTGCTGTGCATGCTGCCCAAGAGACAACAGGGAGCATTCCTTCAAATACTCTCTCTGGGGGCACCAGATCCTTTAACTTCTCCACCTGCTAGACTCACAGGACATGCCCCTATGAACGTTCCTCAGATAAAGTCTTCAGCGAAAGCCAGGTCAGGCACTGCTGCTGCTGCTGCTAAGTCGTTTCAATTGTGTCCGACTCTGTGCGACCCCATAGAAGGCAGCCCACGAGGCTCCCCTGTCTCGGATTCTCCAGGCAAGAACACTGGAGTGGGTCGTCATTTCCTTCTCCAATGCATGAAAGTGAAAAGTGAAAGTGAAGACACTCAGTCGTATCCGACTCTTAGCGACCCCATGGACTGCAGCCCACCAGGCTCCTCCGTCCATGGGATTTTCCAGGCAAGAGTACTGGAGTGGGTTGCCATTGCCTTCTCCGAGGCCAGCCACATCTGGGTACAAATGCAAGCTTCTGGCCTCAGATGGTGATGTGAGAAGATTTGATAGGGGTCAAGAATGGAAATTCAACAGAGACTCAAAAACTGTTGGTTGAATGAATGGAAGAAGATGAAACGTCCTAATAACCATCATTTGACTCAGTCCTTCCATGCACCTGGTCATCTGAATCCTTCACAATCTTAGACGTCTTCCTGACTCCATTTATAGGTGAAGAAACAGAGGTTCAGGACGGCCCACGGCTGCCCAGAACCCGTGGGAAGGGAAGATCACGTCCGTCCCGTACCAGGGGCTGGCTGCCACAGGTAGTCGCCCCCCCACACCCCACAGCAACCACACATACCTGCACCTTCTGCTGTGTCTCCTCGCGTTCGGTGTCTGCGGCCTCACGGGATCCACCAGTCTGGCTCCTCAGGGTCTGGATCTCCTGGTGGAAAAGTTCCCAGAATCTGTTCTGCGGTCCTTGGCTCCCCTGCGGGAGATCAAGGAAGGCAAGGCCCGAGGAAGCACACATGCATACAGGTGCGCTCACACACCTGGTCTCTAGTTTGCACTAGTGCCTCCAGCTGCTCCAGTGACTGGCCGGGTCCCTCCTTCTCACTGACTGCAGGCGGCTCGGCCGCAGCCTGGGCTTCCAGCTCGGCCACCTATGCAGACAGGAAGGTCAGTCTCGGATGGCCGAGTCTGTACCCTTCCTCACCCCGGGGATAGGCCTCCCGGTCAGTCAAGCCCGTGACTGGGAACTCATCTCTTCAATCCGGGCCACTACCTCACCTCTGGCAGGTAGGACTCTAGGGTCTGACGACCCTCTGTGGCTGACAGTACTTCAGACCATACTACAGAGCAAGAAACTAAGACTCTGGGAAGTGACCTGCCGAGATCACACATCCAGCCAGTTGAACCCGGGACAAATAGGAAGCAAATAAGGGCCTTCACAGTGACCCTTGGGCCACTTGGGGTCTTCGGGAGGGTGGGGCTTCCTCACCCGCTGCCGCAGCCTCTCAGCCTCTGCGCGCTGGGCCTCCAGCTGCTGCCTCCACTGGGCGGCGGCCGCGTTGGCTTCTCGCAGGGCGCCGGCCAACTTGTTGTTACTGTCCTGCAGCGCGAAGAACTCGGCCTCCCACTGCACCTCGCCCACGGAGCTGCGAGAGCAGGGAGGGGCCTACTGAGCCGGGGGCGGGGCGAAGGCGGGGCTGGGTCTGGGGCGGTGCTATGGGCGGGGTCAAGAGACCTCGAGACAAGGGGTTGGGGACGTCCCGGGAAGGCGGGGTCTTCCCGGGAGGTGGGGTCAGAGTAGGCCCTTGTGTGTCCGCTCTGGAGACACAGTCCGCATAGAGAGCAGTATCAAACCCGTGGGATGTGGACAGAACCGGGTGGTGGGGAGGCACCCGTGGGTTTAGAATTAGCTGGGGGAGGTGTGGACGGGCCAGGGTTAGCCCTGAGGAATGGATGAGGCAAGCGGGGTTGGCTCTGGAAGGGGCGTAATCTGGGTGTCTCCTCTCCAACCCAGGCCTGTACTGGGATCCCAGGCGTGGATCCACTGTCAGATTGCGCCACTTGAACGAGTCCCAACAGTTTCTGAGAACCTCCTCTCGCCTCCCCCACCTTTCGTCCTGTCACGCCCCTGTACCCTGTGCTACCCCCTCACCCTTCGGACAGCATCTTTTTGAGCCGCTCGCGTTCAGCGGGGCCTGGGGCATCCGCGCTCTGGCTGCGGAATAGCTTCTCATCGCCGGGGCCATTGGCGCTGACGAGAGGGCTCGGAGGCACCTAAGGGCATGGATAAAAGTAAAGTCACAGTAGGGCATGGCTTCAGTTAGGGGCCAGTTAGGTCACGGTTGGGGTCAGGGCTGATGTCAGGGGTCATGACTGAGAGGGCGCAGGAGGTCCTTCCCAGCACTGGGATCCAATCGTTCCTCTCCCCTCCTCACCCACCATCCATGGCCCCCACATGGCCCATGGGCTGTAGTTTGGCGCCCCGTCCTGCCTCGCCTGCTGGGCTCTCACCAACCCACCAGCAACAAACCTAATGCAGGCTAGCCTAAACCCAGGGAGACAGATACTCATAATCTGCAAATCGGGGAGCAATCTGAAGCCTCGGTGCTATTCCCTCACCACAATGACTTTTCCTGGGGCCAAATTTCAACAGCTATTTAAAATTCCTACGGGAAACCTACTCCATTAGGCTAAATTCATTATGAATCCACCTGGTGCCTGGACCACAGTCCTGAGGGCAGGGACCAGCCTACTTCTTTTATCTTCTTAAGTCCTGTGCCCAGTCCTGGGCCTGGCACACAGTAGGTGGTCAATAAATGATGTTGAATAGGTTAGTAGGGGGAAATGCTCAGGGACAGTTTTTTACCCCACCCCACTACTTAGGGGTTCCGGGGTGGCTCAGTGGTACAGAACCCGCCTGCAGGTTCAATATCCCTGGGCTGGGAAGATCCCCTGAGGGGGGCATGGCAAACCACTCTGCTATTCTTGCCTGAAGAATCCCATGAACAGAGAAGCCTGGCGGACTACAGTTCATAGGGTCACAAAGAGGTGGACACGACTGAAGCGACAGTATGCAAGCATGCACCACTACTTAACCATTTCAACTTTCACATTTCAACTCTGCCACGTGAGCTGGTTTTCTGGCCTTCCTTTATCTAACTTTCAGACAGGCCTATGACAGGCTCCCATGGCACCCACAACCCTCTTCCATGGTCCCTGCCATGGATCTAGTTCTACATCATCAGTGAGCATTTGGTCCTGAGCACCGGCATAGCGTTTAGACCCCTCCCCTCCATAGCAGTTGAGTTCCTGGGACAAGGAGTGCTGACCTGGTGGGCAGTGAGCCCCAGCGCTGGACTGGTGAGTTCTCCCCCATCCTGAGATTTCTCCCGTGCCAGCCTTGCTGCTTCCTTCACTTCCTGGAACTTCTCAGCAAACTGAGGGATGAAAGATAAGAACAGACAGTCAACAAACTCCCAGCCCCCTCCACCACGGCCCCACCACATGACTCCCACCCAGCACCAGCTCTGTCACTTTGAAAGAGAGGGAAGAAGGCTTGGAAAATGATGCCCAAGGAGCGGAGTGGGTATCAGGCTAGAGGGCAGGGGTGGGATGTTCACAGAGGCCACCTTGAGAAAGAGATCCCCTTTCCCCCTCAATCAGCTTATCTCAGTAAGGAGAGCCTCAGGTGGGTTGCTAATCTGTCTCTCATGCCTGGGACGCTTGTGAATATCCTTTGTGACAAACAGAAAGCAGGTCTTGGACTTGGAGCCTCTGACAGGCACCTGCAGCCAGTGGGAAAGTAATCACCCTGTTCTCATTTTTGTCATAGTTTACATTAATCTCCCATACCTGTTTTCCAGCTAGAGTAGGATACACTTTTTTTTTCCATTTTATTTATTTATTTTTGGCTGCACCAAGTGGATTGTGGGATCTCAGTTCCTGACCAGGCATTGAACCTGGACCATGGCAGCGAAAGCCTGGAATCCTAACCATTAGGCAACCAGGGAGACTTAAAAAAATTTTTTTGTTTATGTATTTATTTATTTGGGGTTGTACTGGGTCTTCATTGCTGCTTAGACTTTTCTCTGGTTGCAGCGAGCAAGGGCTCCTCTCTGGTTGCGGTGCACAGGCTTCCCATTGCAGCTTCTCTTATTGCAGAGCACAGGCTCTAGGGCACGTGGGCTCAGCAGTTGCAGCTCCTGGGCTCTAGAGCACAGGACCCATAGTTACGGCGCACGGGCTTCCTTGCTCTGCAGCATCTAACATCTTCCCGGTCCAGGGATTGAACCCGTTTCTCCTTCATTGGCCGGTAGAGTCTTTACCACTGAGCCACCGAGGAAGCCCCCCACCTTTTTAAATTTTTAAATAAATTTCCTTAGCTTGAAAGTAATTTTTAAAATATGTATAGATATACACCCCTTTGGTTTGTGCAAAGCGGCCAATGCAGTTCACTGGGGATACTGGGGGTAGGTAGTGTTTTCAAAACCTGTTCCAGGATTTCTCTGGTGGTCCAATGGTTAAGACTCCACACTTCCAGTGGAGGGGGTGCAATCCTCAGGTGGGGAACAAAGATCCCATATGCCACATGGCGTGGCCAAAAAAAAAGTCCCAAGAGCAACTGAATACTCATATGTGAAAAAAAATACTCCTACTTTATACCGCCTGCGGAAATTAATTCAAGATCTAAATTTGAAAGGGAAACTAATGCTTCTAGAAGAAAAGAGAAGAAAAGCATCTCAGAGAGCATGAACCATACAGGGAAACAATTTATAAGACAATGCTGAGTTCTAGAAACAGCAGAGGGTGGAAGGAGGTGGTAATGAAGGTAGTGAGAGGGGTGTGGGGAAGCGCTCAGCCCATTAAAGGCACCCAGAGAGGAGCAGGCTGTGTTCAGAATCAAAGCAGGTGGCCAACTGAGCTGGGATGTGGACCAGGGAAGTGGGAAGGGGCTGTAGGCTGGCCCAACTCTGTATGCCCATTCGGTAGCTGGGAAGATGGAGGCCCAGCATCTGTCCAGGGTCCCCCAGTACACACAAGAGAAGACCCAACCCCAGCCCTGCTCCTCCCACCATGTACCCCAGCAGGCCCACCTGAGTCAGATGCTGTTCAGAAGCAAAGCCAAGACCATAGACAGTGTTGGCGCGACTGTCTGCCCACTGTCCAAACTTCTGGGAGGTTTTGGTAAAGGTCATGTTGGGAGTGACAGTGCTGTTGATGATGGCCTGGGGGAAGGTGGGGTTGGGGAGAAAAGTTCATGGGTGATGGAACTGGTAATAATCAATAGGAAACCCCCAGAGAAAATCACCTTCTATTAGTCCTTCTGTGCTAAGTCACTTTAGTCCTGTCCAACTCTTTGCAACTTATATGGACTGTAGCCCACCAGGCTCCTCTGTCCAAGGGATTCTCCAGGCAAGAGAATGGGAGTGGGTTGCCATGCCCTCCTCCAGGGGATCTTCCTGACCCAGGGATCAAACGTATGTCTCTTACGTCTCCTGCATCGGCAGGTGGATTCTTTACCACTAGCACCACTTGGCTTGAGCCATTTCAGGAGGAAGATGGAGACCCAGAAAAATTCAGAGTATCCCCTGGCCCGCAAGACACACAGCAAGGCAGCAAATGGACCCAGTCCTGTCCTGGGATCCTTGGCCCCTGCCCCCCCACCCAGGCCCCACCAGGACCTTGGCACCCCCAAGGCTGATGATTCGGTAGACATTGCGGGTGGCATCGTAAAAGTAGGAGACAGTGAGTGCGTGTTTGCCCGCAGGGATCCAGTTCCGCTTGGTGGCCGGGTCGATCTGGAACACGTGTGCCCGTGTGCTGAAGATGGGCTGCTCCCTGTGTGGGGAGAGGGTGCTCAGTGGGGGCCAAACACACCCACCCCCAGGGACTCAGGGTCAAGCTGGCAGAAGCAAGGGCTCACCTGGCTGTGGACATTGGTCAGGCTGGTCTGGGTGGGCTCCAAGTGGCAGCCAGTGGGATGGTAGGAACTGCTGGTTTGGCTTCTGGAGGGAGACGGGGTTTGTTTGTGTCCCCCAGGCCAGGATGAGGGAGGCCAAGCACGTCCAACCCCATGTACACCATTCATAGAATTTCAACCCCAAAGTGAAGGGAATGTAGCCCGCCAGGATCCTCCGTCCATGGAAGTCTCCAGGCAACAATACTGGAGTGGGTAGCCATTCCCTCTTCCAGGGGATCTTCCCAATCCAGAGATCAAACCCGGGTCTCCTGCACTGCAGGAAGACTCTCTACCATCTGGGCCACCAGAGGCCATCTCCTGTCCTGAGTGTTGCAGGAACATCCTTCAGATGGAGATGGCCTCTGACAGGAGCCAGGTGGCACCTGACATCCCAAGCATAAACCTCGCATCCTCCTGCTTACAGGACTCCCAGTGAAGTCTTCTCTATCTCTGGGCTGGGCCGAGGAGGCCAAGGCCAATTCCCGTTCAGCACCTTCTGACAAACTCATTTAGCATTCTTCAAAGCAGGGCCTCCATCAAAAGAGTGGGGCATTACCAGGTGCCTACTGGGAGACCCGTCCCCCACAGGACCCCCAAAGAAACCCCTCAGCTTCCACTCTGGATCAGAGGCACACCTTGGAGTCGAAGTCCAAAAATCCCCAGGGAGCCTGCAGCCCAGTTAAAGAGACAAGATGCGGCTGAACAGGTCCACTCTGGTGGCCACCCATCACCACTGAATCCCAGTACTGGAGGCTGGGTGGGAACCAGGTCCCGGAGAGCCCCGGGGGAGGGCAGGCAGACCGAGGGAAGGGAGGCCCGGACTCCATAGCCCCCGTGGTCAGAGGGGGGAGTGCACCCCCTCCCTTCTGGGCAGCTGCTGTCCGGGTCACAGGGTCTGAAACCGGAGCTCGGGGTGGGGGAGGGGCAGTGACTTTGGCCGGCCTTGGGGGTGGGTCCCGGGTCGAGCCGGGTTCCGGGGGCGCAGGGGTCTCAGACACTCAGGTCCCTCCTGCCCGTCAGGACGCTCCTGCCACGACTTGCTGCACTGGGGAAAGTTACTCACCAACTAGTCATGCGCCTCGGACGCCGCCGGCCGCGGGGCTCCCCAAGGGGAGCCCGACCCCGCCCGCTGTCCGGGATCCAACACTGCGTTCGGTGGTCGAAGCCCCACCCCCACGAGCCCCAGTCCAGGGGATCGGATATTCATTCGGGATCAAGACCCCACCCGCGTCAGGACCAGGACGCCCCAACTTCAGGAAGTGTCGCCCCCAGCCCTGGAACTTCCAAGATCCCTTGCCACGGCCCTCCAACACTCCGGGTCCAGAACTTCGGGGACACGTTATCTACCTCCTGCAACCGCAGGTCCAGAACTTAGGGGATCCTTAGCGCTGTCCCTGACTCCTGAACTTCGGGGACCCCCTGCCACCCTTCCATCCCTAGGTCGGGAATTTCGGGGTTCCCCCGGGTCGCCCCTTCACCCCAGGTCCGGAACTTCGGAGACACCTTCACAGCCTTCTCCAACGACGGGGCCGGAACTTCGGAACCCCCTCCCAATGTCCCCTCCCTGACCCCGGCTCCGGAACTTCGGGGTCCCCTGCCCTCTCAAGCTCTGGCACTTCGGGGCTCCCCCAGCCGCCCCCAGCCTCCGTATCCCGAACTTCGGCGACCCCCCCAGCACCCTCTCCGGGGCTCTCGAACTTCGGGGCCCCCCGCACCCCCAGCGCTGGCTCGGTTGGCCGGGCTCACCCTGC
>SJYT01007244.1:307482-411926 GCA_006410635.1 Cephalophus harveyi | reverse complement strand
GCTCGCTCGCTGGCTCCGGGGCCCGCGCCCTCCGCGCCGCCCTCCGCGCCGCCCGCGCCTTTGTCTGCGCCGCCGCCGCCGCCCGCGCCGCCTCCGGTCCCATCGCGGCGGGTCCCGACGCGGCCGCCGCCCGCCCCGCCTCCCCGGGCCGCCGAGGCCGCCCCGCAGCGCCCCCTGCCGGCCCTCCGCGGCGGGGGGGCGGGAGAGAGGGAGGGGCAGGAGCAGGGAGAAAGAGGGAGAGGGTGGGGGGCAAGAGGCTAAGAAGGGTGCGGAGGGGGACAAAGGGTAGAGCCAGAGACCCGGACCCAGACGGAGGAGAGAGGCAGAGACACAGGCGACAGGCAGACAGACCCAGGCGGACAAAGGAGAATGTGGCCTCATCCTCCTTTCAAGGGTGTATGTGGGGGGTGTGTCCCCGATCCTCTGGGCCAAGGCTGCTTTTGCCTGTGATGGGGAATCAGGTCCCTCTTCACCCGAAGGGAGTCCAGGTGCAGGGCACATCTGCCCCTTGGTGGACCCAGGCGTGGCTGGTCCTCAGTGCCCATATGCAGAAAATGAAGAAAGAGACCTTGGCTGAGAGGAGGCTGGAAGATGAGAGGCAACCAGCAGGCCCCTAATAGGGCTTGATCCCAGGTGCCCTGCTCAGATTCCTTCCTGCCTGCTCTCCCACCTCACTCTGATCCCCAGGTGGGAGCTCCTGTCCACCTTGGGGCTTCTGTGTCTCCCCAAACAGCTGTCACAGTGTTGATGGGGTTGGAGTAGGATTATCATTGCTGTTAAAGGGTCCCCAAATCCCAGGTGGGAGGAATGCCCATGTCCACTTGCCACCGAGTGGGTGAATTGCCTGGAGGTCCACAGGCCTGGGCTTCTCACTACTTCCTTCCTACACTTCTGGGAGACAGCCCTTCTAGAGCTGAGCCAGGATCCCCTGGTCCAAGCCTGCGGAGCCCCCTTGTCAGACCCAGCTCCACCCCTTCTCTGGAGACTCCTCCAGAGTCACACAGTGCCATCGGCTCATGGCCAGGGGCACTGAGCCAAGGAAGGCCTGCCTGCACTTCCATGAAGCTCTGAGCCTCATGGATATGCATGTTCAGGCGCTTCAGTCGTGTCTGACTCTTTGTGACCCTGTGACCCTGCCAGCCTCCTCTGTCCATGGGATTCCCCAGGTAAGAATACTGGAGTGGGTAGCCATGCCCTCCTCCAGGGGATCTTCCCCAACCAGGAATGGAACCTGCATCTCTTATGTCTCCTGCATTGGCAGGTGGTTTCTTTACCACTAGCACCACCTGGGAAGCCCACATTCAAGGTTTTTTGCTTTTTCTCTCCTCTGTCTCCTTTACTTGTTCTTGTCTGTTTCCTCCACACCTGAGCTGGTCGCTCCCTTAAAATTACCTGGAGGTGAATCCTAGGTCATGTCGTTTCTGGAGCCTTCATCCCAGGCCAAGATCTGAGTTTTCCTCCCTCCCAGCCTTTGCCGAAGCTGTTTCCTTCACCTAGAATGCCCTTCTCAAAGGCCTGTATTCTGTTTTGTCCGTCTAGGCTCAGCTCCACTGCCCCCTCACCTCCCTGATGCCTCTCGGACTATCCTGAGCTTGGTAGGGACCTCGCCCACCCCTGCTGCACCACCCTATCCCTTTCTCTGGGGTCCCTGACTTATTTACTGCTTCGATTGTGGCCAGAACTGACCCATTCTCGAGCCTGAACCTCACTCAGCGTGACAGGGACTATCACTCCAGCTCAGGAAACAGAGCCACAGCCTCACTGTCTCCACCTGCCTCTAACTTCACACGGCATCTGCATAAGCAAAGGATTTGGCTTCGCTCTCAGGCCCGAAGCCACAAAACGCTTGAACACTGTAGGGAACAAAGAAAATACCGTCTGTTCCGTGCAGAGAGTGACTTTTCCTTATAACCCAAAAAAAAAAAATGGGGTGGGGGGAGGAGGAAGGAAGAATCCAGGCAACACCATCAGCTTCTCACTGTTCCCTGGGCATGGGTGAGTAGGAGGCTGCCCTGAGCGGCCACTCCCACCGCAGCCTGAGCCCTCTTCTGCGTGGTCCTTGGGCCGCTCTTACAAAGGACTGGGAATGTCCTTGAGGGGCCAACAGAGGCCACCAACCCAAGGTGGCTGACTAGAAATGACAGCTTCCTCTTGGGGCTGAGGAAGGACAGGAGGGAATGCGCTTCCTACCACAGGAGGAACCAACAGGAAATAGAACAGCTCATTCGGCTCTCAGCTCGGTTCAGTTCAGTTGCTCAGTCATGTCTGACTCTGCGACCCCGTGGACTGCCCTACAGAGCACCTTTGATAGGTGAGGCTCTGGCCTCTGTCTCGTTAAATCTGACCCAGACTTTGGGCTGAAGTTGTATTGTCTCTCTTCCCTGGAGGGTTCCTGTCCCACCAGCGCAGCGAAGGGGGGAGAGTGTCTGTCGCTCTTCCCCAAAACCACATGCCCAACCTCATGGCATGGATTACAAGGACCACTCAGATCTGTTTATATCATGATTTGGTTACTGCATACTTTGTTCAAGCCTCTGTCCCACCACCTGAGCATGCCTGACTTGGAGCAGGATCTCTGTAAATGTTGCCAGAAGGAAGGGATCCCAAGGGCCCTGCCTAAGGTCCTTGGTGGCCTTCAATGTCACATGAGCCAGGGTGCCTCTTACCAGCAGGGTGACCTCAAAGAAATCACTTTCCTTCCCTGTACTTCAGTTTCCCCATCTATAAAACATGCGTTAAGAATGGTACCCACTTCTGAGGCTTCCTGTAAGGCTCCAATATGGCCTGGCATGAAGAGGGCCAGGAGCTTAATAAATATTTGCTAGTTATAAACATCATAGTTATTCTTGGCTATCTGGACAGGCGGTTTTGATACTGAGCCAAGTTCTTAAGACTTTCAGGGTTTGAAGGGTCCCGACCAGATGTGAGCTCTTGAGGACAGAAATGGGTCCAACATGGCATGATATCCTCTAAATCTTTAGCTCTGGGCCCTTCATGCGCCTCTCTAACCACCCTCCTTCTCCTACTCCCTATGCCCCCAAGTTTGCCAGTTGGGACAGCCACAGGATCATATCCTCCTAGCAAACTCCTATTCATTCCTCAAACCCCTACCCACCCCCACTCCATGCCCCCTTCTCTAAGAAGGCTTCTTTCCTGCTAAACCCTCCCTAACACCCTCCCTCCTGGTGGAAGTGTCTGTGTTCAGGGCTGATTCCCCAAGCCCGAGGGTATCTTAAGGGCTCAACTGAGGCATCTCTCTTGGATTTGGCATCTTCCAGCATGGGATTCATGGCAGGGGAAAGTTTGATGATTCTCAACTCACACACAAAAACGGACTCTACCTTAAATTCAGATCTATTTCAATTTCTGCCAAAGGCCAAGGCTAATTCATTAAACAAACAGCCCCCAGGAAGTAATGAAGACAGGTACCCACCTCCCCCACCCCACCCCACCCCAGCCCTGGCATGAAGGGGCTGGGGCAGGGGGGTCTGGGACTGGATTATGGACTAGACCTCCCAGGACCAGGGTGGGTTGGGGGTTAGGAAAGCAGAACTTGAGCCCCCTCCAAACTCCAAACCTGAATCCGTGGTTTGGTTCCCACAGACCTAATTACCCTCATTTGCCACATGTACTAATTACCTCCGTTGTACCAGGTGGCTGGGCGGGGCTGCCCCACTTTTGGGAGGTAGGTCGGGGCCTGATTATTTTTGGCTGTGCCGTCCTTGAAGGCTCTACCATCCCTTCATGTGAAGGGCAGAAAGTGGGGCAGAAAAACCAGGACCACATCAGGAGAGACAGTGGGAGACTTGAGAGTCCAGTTGGCCTAGGAGCCCCCTGAGCAGGGGATCTGGGCCTAAAGCTGAGGTCTTTGGCCCTTACCTGCAGCAAAACCTGGAGAGGCTGAGACTCATTCATCTCCATGGTGGATTGGTCTGGAGGCCTGTTTTGAATGTGAAATAACTGGGGAGAGAGGGTTTGGATTGCGGGTGTTAGTCAGACAGGTCTGGGTTTAAGTCCTGAGTCATTCCAACTTGATGCGTGTTCCTGGGCACGTGACCCTCTCTCTTTGCATCTTTCCTGAGGGTTCAAACAGGGATCACAAATTACAAAGAGTGCTCTGGGCAGAGTGCACAGCATGTGCAAAGGCCCTGAGGTGAGGGTGGACTAGTGTGTTGGAGGAACAGCCAGGAGGCCAGGATGGTCAGAACTGAGTGAGTAGGAAGAAAGCAAGGGGATGCTGAGGGCTGAGGAGGCCACAGGAGGCACAGGTGGTGAGGCAGGTGGGTTTCCTTCTGAGGGTACTGGGGAGCCATGGGAGAGTTTGGAGCCAGAGAGGGAGAGATGTGATCGGATGTGCTTTGCAGGCTGGTAGGATCTGAGGTCCTGGACAACGGATTAAACCCAGGCCCTTGGCAGTGAAAGTGCAGAATCCTAACCACTGAACCACCAGCGAATTCCCCAGGGTTTCAACTCTTAGGAGAGAACTAGGTATCTCTATGGGCATCCCAGGTGGCTCTGGTGGTAAAGAACCTGCCTTCCAGTGCCAGAGACACAAGAGATATGAGTTTGATCCCTAGGTCGGGAAGATCCTCTAGAGAAGGGCATGACAACCCACTCCAGTATTCTTGCTTGAAGAATCCCATGGACAGAGGAACCTGGTGGGCTACAGTCGATAGGGTCACAAAAAACAGACACTACTGAAGTGACTTAGCACACACACTATACAGTGTGCAGAACAGCGGCAGACCCTGGGCCTCAGTTTCCCAGTCCCGACCGAGTCCAGAGGCTTTGGCAGCCCCAGGGCACTCTGGACTCTCAGCCAGGGAACCTCCCCCCACCCCAAGCTCCCAAATTCCGGCCAAGCAGCCTACGTGGACTCCCTTCCGCCTGCCCTCTCCTCCTACTCGCCTTCTGGGGCCGTGAAGGAACAGCTGTGGGAACAGAGAGCGGGAGGCCTCGGGGAAGGCTGCGTGGAGGGGCTCCGGGGGCAGTGTTCCCGCTTGGAGACAGCCCACGTGAGGCCGCTGGGTGCCGAATGTTCTTGCAGGAACTGGGTGACTCAGATGCCTCATCCTCCTCCCTCGGTCTGCCAGGGGAGGTCGTTCCTGCTCCTCAGGCACAGGCTAGAGTCAGGATTCACCCCTCTGGGCCGCCCCCAAACCAGCATCTCCACCCCCGGGATCCCTTAACTGGTGGCATGGATCACTTTCCTGCTCCAGGAGCTTCCATGAGTCTCTCGGAGGTTTCAGAGGGAGAATCTAGCACCTCATTTCCATTGGCCAAGCTCCTGGACCCCATCTCTGAACTTTTGCACTTGGCCTCGTTTCTGAGCTTTTGTACTTGACCCCATCTATGGCCTAGAATATGAGTTCTGCTAAACTTCCTCCTCCAGGAAGCCTTTCCAGCTTCCCTCCACTTCCCCAAGCCTGACCCTCCAGGACATAGGGGTATCTCTCTTTGGCTTTGCCCTTACCCCCGACTGGGAGTCCCTCAGAGTCTTGACTTGAGTAAAGGGCTCTCAGGGGTTCCACTGTCCCCCAGTGTGGGGTACAAAGAGAAAGGGAGACACCCGCCGTGGCAGCCCAAGGTAGGACCCCACAGGCTACCTCTTTGATCTGATCTCTAACTTCAGTTTTTTGGTTGTTGGTCACACTGTGTGACATGTGGGATCTTAGTTCCCTGGCCTGGAATTGAACCCACGTCTCCTGCAGTGGAAGAGCTGGTTCTTAGCCAGTGGACCGCCAGTAGAGTCCCTCTTGTTCAGTCGCTCAGTCATGTCTGACTCTTTCCACCCCATGGGCTGCAGCACGCCAGGCTTCTTTGTCCTTCACTGTCTCCCAGAGTTTCCTCAAACTCATGTCCACTGAGTTGGTGATGCCATCCAACCATCTCATACTCTAACTTTGTTTTTATAGAAGAGGAAACTGAGGCTCAAGGGACTCAGGCCAGCTCCCCAAATTAAAAACTAGCTGAGTGGAAAAGCTTGGCCTGGAACCTGAATCTGACAGGCCAGACTCTGCTCCCTGCAACCTTCAGAGTCTTATTTACGCAAAGGGCTTTCACTTGCCTGCAGGTAGATTTGGCATAATCTAGGCTCAGACTCAAACATTCCAATCGTCCCATCTCCATGGATACCCTGGGGACTTCCCTGGCCCTCTATTTCCTCCTCCTCTCTCTCCCTCTCTTTTTTTTTTATTTTTTGGTCACACCATGGANATATATGGATGTGAGAGTTGGACTATAAAGAAAGCTGAGCACCGAAGAATTGATGCTTTTGAACTGTGGTGTTGGAGAAGACTCTTGAGAGTCCCTTGGACTGCAAGGAAATCCAACCAGTCCATCCTAAAGGAGATCAGTCCTGGGTGTTCACTGGAAGGACTGATGTTGAGGCTGAAAGTCCAATACTTTGGCCACCTGATGAGAAGAGCTGACTCATTGGAAAAGACCCTGATGCTGGGAAAGATTGAGAGCAGGAGGAGAAGGGGACAACAGAGGATGAGATGGTTGAATGGCATCATTGACTTGATGGACATGGGTTTGGGGGGACTCCGGGAGCTGGTGATGGACAGGGAGGCCTGGCGTGCTGCGGTTCATGGGGTCACAAAGAGTCGGACACGACTGAGCGACTGAAATGAACTGAACTGAACTGATGCAGCTTGCAGGATTTGGTTCCTGGACCAGGGGTTGAACCTGGCCTTCAGCAGTGAAAGCTTGGAGTCTTAACCACTGGACCGGACTACCAGGGAATTCCCTGCTTCCTCCTCTTTAAGAAGGAGGTTCTTCATTTTTCCAAAAAAAATGATTGATTTGGCTGTGCTGGGTCTCAGTTGCGGCATACCAGCTCTTCGTTGCTGCACGTGGGATCTAGTTCCCGACCAGGGATCGGGCCTGGATCCCAGCACTAGGAGCTCAGAGTCTTGGTCACTGGACCACCAGGGAGGTCCCTTCTCTTTGTAACTTGTTTCTTGAGCACCTACTGTATGCTAGTGCTCTGGGAGGCTCTGCCCTCAGGGGACTCACAGCCTTCGGGTGGACGAAATGGATGACAAGCGAAGGACAGAGCAGGCTGGCCTCAGTCAGCATCATGAGAAGGAAAGAAAGCCCAGCAAAACAGTGGACAAAGACAGCTGGTTGGCAAAGGCTGCTCTGAGATGGTGAGTCAAGGGGAAAGAGCGTGTGCAAAGACCCCGAGGTGGGCACTCAGCCTCTTGGAGCAGCATCAGGTGTGGCTAGGGCAGGGTGAGTGGGGGCACAGCTGGGGGCCGTGCGGACTGGGCATCAGAAGGCGCCTCCTGGGCCCAGTGAAGAGTGGAGACTGGGAGCCATGGGGGCCTTTTGAGCAGGAGAGGGACAGGATGTGCTTTTGTAGGTTGAGGCAGGATTCGCCAGGATGCCAGAAATGGACCGAGGAGGGTGATTCTAATACTTTCCTCTTCGTTTATCATGAAGCAGAGGGCATCCTGGACTGCGCTTGACAAACAAGAGACATTGTTATCAGCTATCACTATATCTTTAGGGATGGCCACAGGCTCTGAGCACATGTCCCTCCCAGGTCCATGAGGAGGAAGCTCATCTCAGCAGCCCCCTTTCTGCTTTGTCTGGCCTTCCTCTTTCTCTCTCAGAAACTCTTCACGCTGGCTCTGGCCTTATCACTGAAATCCCAGGCCTCCAATAGGCCGGAAACATCTGGTTTCCGGAGCACACAGATCCTCTAGTACCAAGGGAGGTCACGGACGGGCCTGCTTTACCCTGGGCTGGAGGAAGGGACCACTAAGGGACAGAGAAAGGGTCACACGCTGGACACCAACCAAATATAGCGGAGACACTACCTCCCGGCTGCAGTCAGGGGCCTGGGTTCGAATCCGTGTGTGTGTACTGGGTCCCTTCAGTCGTGTGTGACTCTGCGACGCTATGGGCTGTAGCTCACCAGGCTCCTCTGTCCATGGAATTTTCCAGGCAAGCATACTTGTGTGGGTTGCCATTACCTTCTCTAGGGTATCTTCCCAACCCAGGCATTGAACCCGGTCTCCCACATTGCAGGCAGATTCTTTACCATCTAAGCCATCAGGGAACCCTCCAGAGTCGTTTCCAACTCTTTGCGACCCTATGGACTGTAGCCTGCCAGGCTCGTCTGTTCATGGGATTCTCCAGGCAAGAATACTGGAGTGAGTTGCCTCACCCTCCTCCAGGGGATCTTCCCAATCTAGGGATCGAACCCACATCTCTTATGTCTCCTGCATCGGCAGGTGGGTTCTTTATCAGAAGCGCGACCTGGGAAGCCTGGGTTCGAATCTTTCTCTGTCTTATTCTGGCTGGGAGGCCTGAGAGTAGCGGCCACATGCTTCCGGGGAGGGGAACCATGGCTTGGCTCTGCTTGCATCCACCTGGCACAGCTTAAATGCTTGTTGACTGAGGCAGCGGGAGCACGTTGCTATGTTAGCCTGTGTGGTTTATAGGACCCAGTGCCAAAAGAAAGTGCAGGGCCCCTTGTCAAAAAATTATTCAGATCTTTAAAGACTGTAACATCAGAGCTTTAAGCTCAGAAGCTGACCCCCTTCAGCCTCCTGAAATGGTAACAAGTGTGATGAGTGCAGCGGGGGCAGTTGAGACTCAGCCTTCTTGTCACATCTTGGAGACCCCAAAGATGTGGTATTCTTCTCAAAATCCTTTAATTCTCTACTATTACAATTCCCAAATTGAGCGGGGAATTCAGAGTCTGGGAAAGAGGTGTTAGTCTTGCCACATCAAGACTTGAGGTCTCTCAGACGCCCCTGCTGGTACAGTGGATAAGAATCCCCCTGCCAGTTCAGAGTTCAATCCCTGGTCCGGGAAGATTCCACATGCTGTGGAGCCACTAAGTCCATGAGCCACAATTACTGAGCCCATGCTCTAGAGTCTGGGAACTGCAACCACCCAAGTGCCCCAGTGCCTAGAGTCCATGCTCTGCAAGAAGAGAAGCCACTGCGATGAGAAGCCCGAGCAGAGCAATGAAGAGTCGCCTCTGCTCACTGCAACCAGAGAAATCGCGTGTGCAGCAATCTAAGACCCAGCACAGCCAAAAATAAGAAAATTAAAAAAAAAAAGACTTGGGATCTCAGTGCATCCTCTGGAAAAGGAAATGCAACCCACTCCAGTGTTCTTGCCTGGAGAACCCCATGGACAGAGGAGCCTGGTGGGCTACAATCCATGGGGTTACAAGAGTCGAACACAGCAGTGATGAAACCACCACCACCATTGCACCCCGGGGCCCACGCAGGATGCGTCTAGTTGCTGGACTGAGTCCTTGGGGGTGTCTCTGCTGTCCTGGGGGCAACTTCCAGGGAGAAGAGGAGCAGAGACATGAGAGAGGAGGGGCTGGGTGACCCCCACAGGGTTGGCCAGGTGGTCCGTCAGTGGTTGGGAGTGGCCTGCCTTGACTCATTCATCCATCCACCCATCTGCTCACTATCTGTCCATCCACTCATCCATCTGTCCATCCATCCACCTACCCAGTCACCCATCCATCCACCTACCTTCCAGAAATGATCCACCACCCATGATCCACCCCCTGCTCCTCTATCAGTACATCCAGCCAGCTAGCCTTCCACTTCTCAGGCTTGCACACTTCTACTCATTCTTCAAGCCCCAATGTTATGTCCCCTCCTCTACGCAGCCCTCCAGACTCTTCAGACACAGCACCTGGCCCAGGCCTGATCCCATGGAGCAGAGAGCAAATGTATCTGCTTTGGCATCCCCAGGCCTGGCGCTGAGGCTTCTCAGGGAACTGGCAGTACCAGTGTGAGGTGTTGATGAAGGAAAGTTGAAGCGAAAGTGTTCATTGCTCAGCTGTGTCCAACTCTTTGCGACCCTGTGGGCTACAGTCCAAGCTCCTTTGTCCAAGGGGTTCTCCAGGCAAGAATGCTGGAGTGGGTTGCCATTTCCTTCTCCAGGGGATCTTCCTGAACCAGGGATCAAACCCGGGTCTCCTGCACAGCAGGCTGATTCTTTACCAACTAAGACACTGGGGATGGAAAAGACCAGCACTTTCTGCTCATGACCCACTGAGAAATCAAACTCCCTGTGGGCTACAATTCCCTCTATCGATAATAAAGCCACCATCATATAAGCCTAATAAAATGGCTGCAGGGACGGAAGGAATCCAGGCTCGGGCTGAGTCCTTTCCAGGGAGCGAGCTCTAGGAGCAGACAGCTTCCATGGACACTTACGTGCTGCGTGACATCCAACAGGTCAGAGGGCCTCTCTGAGCCTCAGGTCCCCCATTTGGAAATTTCTCCATCTCAACCCGAGACTTTCAGGGTCTTAGTTCCCCAATCAGGGATTGATTCCGGGCCTCAGCAGTGAAAGCTCAGAGGCCTAGCCACTGGACTGCCAGGGAATTACCTCTCCATTATCTTAATTGCATATTTTCTAGAAGTGCCAGCACAGCCCCAGACCTCAGGAGCTGGGATGTACCAACTTTACTCTGGATGAGAGGCCAGGAAGAACTAGACTGGAGGAAAGGAGAGGGTGGTTAGGAAGATAAACAGCAGTGATGATGGGTGAGGAGGGGGTGAAGATACCAGCATACGTTTTCTAATGGAATTAGCTTTATGTATTTTTCTCTCCTGATTGCCAAAGTAACATGCTCAGTGTAAAAGCAGTTTCAGAAAACGCAGCAAGCATAACATAAATAATCTAAATAGGTCCTTTGTTATAGCATTTAATTTCCTGAGTGAATTTTTATTATGTACCTATGATATGCCCAGTGCTCACTGTTAAGTTAAAAAAAATCACTGGCAAAGTGTTGAGTGAATGACATTTTTATTTATTTATTTGACTGCACTGGGTCTTTGTTCCTGGGCGAGGTTGCTGTGCGCGTGCACGTGCGCGTGTGCGGTGGGTTTCTCATTGCGGTGGCTCCTCCTGTTGCGGAGCGCAGGCTCTAGATCCCGAAGGTTTCAGTAGCTGGGGCTCGCGGGCTTAGTTATCCTGCAGCATGCGGAATCTTTCCCGACCAGGAATCGAACCCACGTACCCTGTTTGATAGGTGGGTTCTTTTTCTTTTTTAACTTGCTGATTTTTTTTTAAATTTTTCTAATTTTTATTTTTATTGGTGTATAATTGATTTAAAATGTTGTGTTAGTTTCTGCGGTACAACAAAGTGATTCAGTTATGTATATGTGTATATTATATAATATTGGAGAAGGAAATGGCAACCCGCTCCAGTATTCTTGCCTGGAGAATCCCATGGACAGAGGAGCCTGGTGGGCTATAGTCCATGGGGTCACAAAGAGTCAGACATGACTGAGTGATGAAGCATGCATATATATTATATATAGAATTTTTTTCAGATTCTTTCCCCATTTAACTTTTATAGAATATTGAGTAGAGTTCCCTGTTCTATACAGCAGATGACTGGCGGATCCTTAACCAATAGACCACCAGGAAAGTCCGGGGAATGAAATTTAAAAAATAAAATCAACACTCAGAAACCACTGTTACTAACATGATTGTCTATTTCACTCCAGATTCTTTTTTCTCAGCTACAATGGAATCACATTGTACACTTGTGTACATACACTGTACGACTTGTCAGTCAAGGCCTACTTCCCACACCAGTCAGTACCATTAGACTCTCTTACATTGAAAGACTTCATCATTGTCCAGCTGAAGGCTCTTCTATGATTTACGAAACTGATCCCCGATGGTTGGGCATCTAGGTTGCTTCCTCGATGAGTGCTTTTTGGAGAAAGCCTTAAAAGTGGAATCACTTTGTTGTACATTTTTCAGGGTTTCTTATGGATACTGAGAACCACACCTGCTTCCGTATTTCTATAGGGGTACTCATATCTCATTCCAGTCCTATTGGGTGAGTGTGTCCCTTTTTTTTTTTTTTTTTTTTTTGAGAGTTATGTTTTATGCAGCAGAAATTTTTAGGAATTCAAGCTGAGGAGACTGTATCTCAAGTAACCCTGAGAGAACTGCTCCGAGGAGAAGAGCCAGGTTATATAGAAGTTTTGCAACAAAGGGCAGGTGGTCTGAATGTCAGAAGATTATTGCCAATTAAAGAAAACCAGGGGCTTCTTTGGTGGCTCAGGGTTAAAGAATCTGCCTGCCAATGCACGGATCCAATCCCTGGTCTGGAAAGATCCCACCTGCTGTGGGGCAGCTAAACCCAGAGTCACCACTGCTGGACCAGTGCCTCAGAGCCCGTGAGCCACAGCTGCTGAATCCCTGTGCCTAGAGCCTGTGCTCCACAACAAGGGAACCACTGCAATGAGATGCCCGGGCACCGCAACTGGAGAGTAACTCCCGCTCGCCGCAGCGAGAGAAAGACCCAGCACAGCATGAATAAAAAAAAGAAAATCTGGGGAAAAAAGAAAACCAGATATCCCAAGTTAAGGAATTTAGTGCTTTCTATGTATATGAGAGACTTTATTTTGGGGGGCTTCAAAATCACTGCTGATGGTAACTGCAGCCATGAAACTAAAACACACTTGCTCCTTGGAAGAAAAGCTATGACCAACCTAGACAGCATATTAAAAAGCAGAGACATTACTTTGCCAACAAAGGTCCATCTACTCAAAGCTATGGTTTTTCTCGTAGTCATGTATGGATGTGAGAGTTGGACTTTAAAGAAAGCCGAGCACCGAAGAAGTGATGTTTTTGAACTGTGGTGTTGGAGAAGACGCTTGAGAGTCCCTTGGACTGCAAGGAGATCCAACCAGTCCATCCTAAAGGAGATTAGTCCTGGGTGTTCATTGGAAGGACTGATGCTGAAGCTGAAACTCCAATACTTTGGCCACCTGATGCGAAGAACTGACTCATTGGAAAAGAACCTGATGCTGGGAAAGATTGAAGGTGGGAGGAGAAGGGGACAACAGAGAATGAGACGGTTGGATGGCATCACCGACTCAATGGACATGGGTTTGGGAGGTATTCTCCTTCCTGAGTTCCCTCAGGGCTCACCAGCTCACATTGGAGGACTGGAATGGCTGATGACTGTGTCATCCTTGTTGATTGATTTGATAGGAAATATTCCATTTCTCAGTTCCTCCTCTTGGTCCAAAATTTGGCCAGTGTTTGGGGAGACATTGTCCATTTCTTTGAACATTTGACATTTGCAAATAAATATTAGAGACATTTACTTTGCAAAATGTGGATTAAAATCAGAGGCACCCAATGGGACCCAAGGGGGCCTGAGGAGTGAGTGCTTCATAGGTATGGGGTTTCCTTTGGGGGAGTGATTTCAGCAATGTTCTGGCATTAGATAGAGGTGATGGTGGACCGGCACAGCACTGTGAATGTGCCGGACGCCGCGGGATTGTATGGTTTATAATGGCTACTTTCTTTTTTGCTGCTTTTTTAAGCTTTGTTTATTTCTGGCTGTGTCGAGTCTGCTGATGCAGCGCTCGTGTTTGCTCTCCTCGCAGAGGCCCGGGGCCACTCTCTAGCTTCAGCGCCCAGGCTGCTCACTGCCGTGGTTCCTTTTGTTGCCGAGCACGGGCTTCGGTAGTTGAGTTGCCTGGGCGTAGTTAATCTTCTCGGACCAGGGACTGAATCTGTGCCCCCTGCCCTGGCAGGTGGATTCCTACCGCTGGACCACCAGGGAAGCCCCACAATGGATAATTTCATGTTATGTGAATTTTACATCAAAACCAACCAATTAGCCAACAAAAGAGCCCCCAAGCTGAGGTCTCTGGCTTCCAGAAAGTCCCCCAAACCCTGCTCAAATTTCCTCCAGGAAGCCTCTCCTCACTACCACATCCCAGCCCCTGCACCTCTTCCAGCACTTTCCATCTGTCTTCTTTATCTTCATAGCTCTCATTACTTCCTGGCATTCATTCATTCATTCACTACCTGTGCTTGGCACACAGTAGGTCCTTAGGGAATATTTGTAAAAATCAATGTTTATGGAAATAGTGTCCACGACCCAATTATTGTCACTCTGCCAGGCAAAAAGCTCAGACACAGTATACCACAGAGAAATCCCACCCAGGCAAGAAAAACCACAATCCACCCAAAAAAGGTCATCCAGGCTAGGAGGGGTGATGAGGGAGAGGCAACAGAGTGGAGGTGCTAGAGAGCACAATTCTAAGCCCTCCCTGACTGTACTTTCCTCTTTTTTAAAAAAATTAATTTATTTGGCTGTGCCAAGTCCAGCTGCGGCATGTTGGATTTTTTAGTTGCAGCACCTGGGATCTAGTTCTTTGAGCAGGGATCAGATCTGGGTCCCCTGCATTGGGAGTGCAGAATCTTAGCCCCTGGACCACCAGGGAAGTCTCATGTATTTTCCTCATGTCTGTCTTTATAAAGGGAAAATGAACTGTGTGCGTTTCATCACATAGAGTATGGGAGGTGGGAGAAAGTGTTCTAGAGAGGCTCCCCTCGGTTAAAGGGGAGGGAAAGAAGGTGTCTTTGGTGACAAGTTGGGGGACCCTGGCCTAAGGGAGGGATTGCTGGGTCTTCAGTGGCTGGACAGCGGGGCTCAGCATGGGGCAGTGGCCAGAGAGAGAAGCGTCACTCTCTCCTAGAGCTTAAGATGACACCCACATTGGTCCCCGCACACAAAGCCCAAGCCCTGGGGCTCCTTGATTGTGTTTCCTGGTCCCTGGTCAGAGTTAACACTCTCTGCTTAGAGAGCTGCGTGGCGGTAGCAGAGGGGTCTTTCCATCGTGTGTCCCCTACTACCTAGAGTACAGCCAGACATCCTTCCCTTAGTTCAGCTAGATGCTCTGAATTAATCCCCCGCCCCCCCCCAACACACAAAACAGGGGGGAAGCAGGCTGAGGGGTAGGGTCCCTCGGCCAGGCCGCCCTTTCCACCCTGTCTTCCCAGCCTCGTGGGCTTGTGTGAAAGTGGGGACACAGACTTCCCTGGTGGCACAGTGGATAAGAATCTGCTTATCAGTGCAGGGGACACAGATTCGATCCCTGGTCTGGGAGGATTCTACACGCTGCAGAGCAACTAAGTCCGTGCGCCACAACTACTCAAGTCTGAGTGCCCTAGAGCCTGTTCTGCAGCAAGAGAGGCCGCTGCGATGAGAAGCCCAGCACAGCAAGAGAGAGCAGCCCCCGCTCGCTGCAGCTAGAGGAAGCCTGGGTGCCGCAATGAAGACTTAGGGCAACCAAAAATTAATAAATAAAATTTAAAAGAAAGAGGAAGGAAAAGTGGGGATGAGCACAGGCTTCCAAGTCGTCACATACAAACAGCGCAGAGTGCCAAGCAGCCTGTGTGCAGTAAGGTAAGGTAAGGTGAAGTCGCTCAGTCGTGTCTGACTCTTTGCGACCCCATGGACTGTAACCTACTAGGCTTCTCCGTCCATGGGATTCTCCAGGCAAGATTGCCATTTCCTTCCCCAGGGGATCTTCCCGACCCAGGGATCGAACCTGGGTCTCCTGCATTGGAGGCAGACGCTTTAACCTCTGAGCCACCAGGGAAGCCCCTATATGCGGTAGGTGCTGTCAATTCTGGTAGCGGTTATGGATCTTGTAGGTCTCAGAAGCCTCTGTGATTCAGCTCTGTTCTCTCCTGCCATTTCTTCCAGTGCAGTGACATCAGTCCAATTACCTGGCCTCAGAACGCCCCCCCACCAGCCCTTCCCACCACCACACCTTTGCCCATGCAGTGCCCTTCACTTGGAATGCCCCTTCCCCTCCCTCCTTGCAAAACCCTGCTCAGTCTTTGAACCCACTCAGTGCTTGCTCTTTAAAAAGACAGGATGTCCCTGGTTTTGAGGTGACTCAATACTTGTGAATTTCTTTTAAAGTCTTTATTGAATTTGTTAGAATATTGCTTCTGTTTTTTATGTTTTGGTCTTTTGGCCCCAAGGCACATGAGTTCTTAGCTCCCCAATCAGGGATCAGAGCTGCACTCCCTGCATTGGAAGGCTAAGTCTTCCACCAGTTAAGTCCCAGCACTTGTGAATTCTTGTGATGTGCTTATATGAGAGTGGTTAAGACAGCTGAGGACCCTAAATTTAGGGTTCCTATCCTAGTGTGCCATGACACCTTGCTTGTGAAAAGGGAGCAAGGAATACCCTTGGTCCCTGCCTCCGTGGGCCAGCCAGAACTAGGGGAGGAGGCCAAGCCAGGGGTGCAGTGGACAAAGTGCAGGGCCCTGGAGCAGTAGCGGGGGACCTCTGTCAAGGGTGAGCTGGTAGCAGCTCCGCGCCACTGTGCAACTCCATAAGGACGCAAATAGGAGGCCTCGGGGCACCAGGACTGTATGTTTTGGTCTTTTGGCCCCAAGGCACATGAGTTCTTAGCTCCCCAATCAGGGATCAAAGCTGCACTCCCTGCATTGGAAGGCTAAGTCTTCCACCAGTTAAGTCCCAGCACTTGTGAATTCTTGTGATGGGCTTATATGAGAGTGGTTAAGACAGCTGAGGACCCTAAATTTAGGGTTCCTATCCTAGTGTGCCATGACACCTTGCTTGTGAAAAGGGAGCAAGGAATACCCTTGGTCCCTGCCTCCGTGGGCCAGCCAGAACTAGGGGAGGAGGCCAAGCCAGGGGTGCAGTGGACAAAGTGCAGGGCCCTGGAGCAGTAGCGGGGGACCTCTGTCAAGGGTGAGCTGGTAGCAGCTCCGCGCCACTGTGCAACTCCATAAGGACGCAAATAGGAGGCCTCGGGGCACCAGGACTGGGGGCTCCTGAGCTGCAGCCTGCTTCTGACCTCCAAAAACAGGCTCCCTCTGTGAGCCAGCAGCCTTGGGATGGAGTGGATGGGTGACAAATAGCCTGCAGGAACCCGCAGTCCCCTCTCTGGCCTCCTCCTGGGCCTCCCGGCCTCCAGTGGGCTCTGCACCCTGGGCAGGGCCTTGAGGTGGGCAGGGCCGAGACAGAGTGCCCTTCTAATGCTTGAGGGTGCTGGGGAGCCGTGACCCTCCGGGGTGAGCCCAGGCAGGGTGTGGGGAGGAACGGAGGCGCAGCCACCAGGGTGGAGCTGAGGACCGAGGAGGGAGAGTTGTCAGGACGAGAGGCCTGAGTGAACGTGGGTTTGGGCATGAGAGGCATCAGGGGTTTTGGTCTCAGGGGCCTGGAGTGGGTGAGGACGACAGCCTGACACCAAGGATGCTTTGGAGATATGGCATCGAGAGAGGGACATCCAGGGAACTTCTGGCCTGGGATTCTGGGATGCAAGTCCTTTCCCATCCTGCAATCCTGCAAATCATGTGGGGCACAGTCGTTACTCAGTAAACACTGGCTGGGAGACAGTGGAGAGGGCTATACACACAGGGAGGCCCAGGCCTTGTGGGAGTGTGGCGGAGGTTTATTCATCATGCATTGAATCCTATTGGGTTGAGCCTGGGATGCCACTGGGGACAAATAGAGACCTGGATCTATTATCACAGAGTAACAATTCAGTGCAGGAGATATTTGTGCCAGTGTGCTAAGTCACTTCAGTTGTGTCCGACTCTTTGCAACCCTATAGATAAGAGCCTGCCAGACTCTTCTGTCCATGGAATTCTCCAGGCAAGGATACTAGAGCAGGTTGTCATTGCCTCCTCCAGAGGATCTTCCAGACCCAGGGATCGAGCTCACATCTCTATGTCTCCTGCATCGGCAGGTGGGTTTTTTTTTTTTTTTTACCACTAGGGCCACCTGGGAAGCCCACAGAAGACATAGAGAAATAAATGTCTAAGTTTGAATGGAGCTACTAGAAAGAAAAGAATTAGCTCCATGAGAGCTTTATCAGGTGACTTAAGCTGGGCTGGGGAGCTGGGAAAGGCTTCTGGAGGATGCTTGGAGCTGAGGGATGGAGAACTCAGTGACAGAGGCAGGCACAGGAGAAGGTGTTTCTGACGAAGGGTGCTGCATGTGCAAAGGCCTAGGAGTGGGCATGAGGCAGGTGTTAGTGTGACCAGAGGGAGGCAGAGCGTGGCCTGAACTCTCCGGGCTGGGGCCTTCCCGAGGGGCAAGACGGGGCAGGGTCTTGATGGGGAGCTGGGGTTTTATCCCTAGTGGGCTGGGGGTGCACAGGAGGATTTGGAGAAGCACCCTTCAGCAGAAGTAGGGATTAGGAGGAGGAAGCAGGGCTTGGGGCCTCCCAGAAGAGACTGGGGCTGCTTGGGTGGGGGCATCAGGGTGGAGAGAAGTGGGCTGACTCGGGATATCTTTGGGTTAAGAAGATGTCCTACAGTTGTCCCTCAGTCTCCATGGGGGCATTGGCTCCAGGATCCCCCTTGGATACCAAAACCTGTGGATGCTCAAGTCCCTTATATAATATGGTGTAGTATTTGCATATGAGTCATGCACATCCTCCTGCACATTTTCAATCATCTCTAGATTACTTATAATACCTAATACAATGTAAATGTTAATGGTTGTTGCTGGTACAAAGCAAATTCAAATTTTGCTTACTAGAACTTTCTGGAATTTTTTTTTTCTTGAATATTTTTGATCTGTGGTTGGAGGAATCCCAAAGAAGCGGAACCCATGGATACGGAGGGCTGACTGTATAAGACATCTTTGGGGATAAGGTGTCTGAAGGAGTCACTTGTTCTGAGGGAGAAGCTGGCCATGGGCCAAGCCAGGGACCGAGGATGGGGTGGCCTTCTCTTCTGGGAGACAGCTCCACAGAGCCCATGGACTGGGGATTAAGGAGGCTCTTCCATGATGACGGTCTCTGAATGGTGGCCGTGAGCTTGGGCGGGTACCTGTCCTCTGGGAGCAGGACAGAGCGGTGAGAAAGTGCCCAGGGCTTTGCTGAGAGCCAGTCTGTGCTATAGGGACCCCATGGTGTGGGCAGGGGGGAAGCTCGGCTGTCCACATGACTGTGTGACGGGGGCGGGTGCACCCCCTCTCTGGGCCTTACTCACCTTCAGCTACGCCAGTGGACACTGACACCAGGCTCTAGGGCTGGGTGAGGGTTCACTGCGGGTGAGATGTGAAGAGGAGCCGCTGACGGGGCGTCCTGTGTACCCCTGCACCTGCTCAGCTCCCAGCACCGTTGCTCTGGCCGTGGCTCTCTGCCTACCTGGGGGGCCGGCTGGAAGTGCCAGGCCAGCGATACCAGATCAGCCCAGGCCACTCTGCCGTCAGCCTTGGGGCGGCACTGCTCCGAGGCGTGCTCTAGGCCGTCTTGCGAGACTCTCAGTGGACACAAGCCCCAGTTGCCTGCAGCACTGCCTGCAGAATCCCATCCTCCAGCTCCTGCATCTTAGGTCTTCACCCCCCACCAGCTCCTCCCGGGGTCACCTCCCAGGTAATCCAGGAACTCTCAAGTCCTTGTCTTAGAGTCAGTCTGAGGGGCCCCGAACTGCCGCTGGGGCTTCCCAGGTGGCTCAGTGGTGAAGAATCCGCCTGCCAATGCAGGAGACATGGGTTTGATCCCTGGGTCGGGAAGATCCCCTGGAGGAGGGCATGGCAACCCACTCCAGTATTCTTGCTGGAGAATCCCATGGACAGAGGAGCCTGGCACGCTACAATCCATGGGTGGCAAAACAGTCAGCCATGACTTACTTAGCAACTAAACAACAGAGCTACTGATAATGAACAGTGACTGAACTGAATGGACTGGATTTGCTCGTTCTCCAGGCATTTAAAGAGAACCACCCCCACCCCCAGCCCTGCACTCCCCAACACCTGACCAGACTCTCCCCACCTCCGGGGTATTTGAACCTCCCAAGTTCAGTGTGGTGATCTCCATGACATAGATGCAGAAATCAAACCCACGGACTGTGATGGCCGTGGCCAAGGGCCCACAGGGCAGGAGAGACAGCGGCAGTGCCGGGCTTCGGATGTGGGCTTCCAAACCCTTCCCAGCCTCCCAGCTCTTCCCAGTGGCTCAGTGTGTCTGGGGCTTGGGGTGTGAGTCGGGGTGAGGTATCTTTCCGGGGGGACAGATTGAGGAGAGTCAGGCAGACTCCAGGCCAGGACTCAACTTCCAGAGTTGGCTGCTCAGCCCCTCCCTCGCCACGTGCCCCACGAAACTGCAGGTTGAATGCACCCTCCTCCTTCCCGACCCAGGGCACGTGGGAGCGTGTCCTGCTCACAGGAGGCTCTGGGCTCGCTTCCCCCAGCCCACATACCATCTCAGCTTTCAGTCGCCCAGCACCTGCCCCTCCCCACCCCAGCCACGCTCAACAATCTCGTCTTCAAAGGTGCCAAGCGTATTCCAGGCTTTATACATTTGCTTGGGCAGTGTTCTCTAAGGGAACATCTGAGGTCTGCTGGAAAACAGCCATAGATGTTCCTAGATGTTCCTGGAGTAAGGGTGGAACCAGTCGGAATGACCGAGTAGTTACTGCCTGCTTGCTAAGTCGCTTCAGTGGTGACCAACTCTTTGCAATTGTGTGGACTGTAGCCCACCAGGCTCCTCTGTTTATGGGATTCTCCATGCAAGAATACTGGAGTGGTTGCCAGTGGATCTTCCTAACCCAGGGATCGAACCCGTGTCTCTTACATCTCCTGCACTGGCAGACAGGTTCTTTATCACTAGTGAGCAGCTACCAGCAGAGGGAAATCCTTGTTTCTGTTTCTTTGTTTCAGGCTTTTTTGGCTATACCACATGGCACATGGGATCTTAGTTCCCCAACCAGGGATCAAACCCAGTCTCCTTGCAGTGGAAGCACAGAGCTTAACCACTGGACCACCAGGGAAGTCCCCAAACCCTCATTTTAAAACCACTCAGTACTCTGTTCTGACTCAAAGCCCAGGCTGGTAATTCCCCCTTGGCCTGGCCAGTCTCACAAGCCCACCTTGCATGTAAGGAAACAGATTCAGTGCTGACCCTGGGCTCCCCTCCACTTGCTGGCTTCTCCCTCAGCCATGACCATCTCCAACCACCACGTGTTTCCACATCTCCTTATCTGGAGGAACTAAGTGAACAACTCCAAACATTTATTGAGTGCCAGCTGTATGCTAAGCATCCAGTGTTGACTCCTCAAGGTTCTCTCAACAGCCCATCATGAATGGGTAAACTGGGGCACAGAGCAGTCAAAGTCCTTGCCCAGCTGGGAACTGAGGGTCTAGGTTTGGAGGAGGGAGCTCAGTGTACAGAGAGGACAACTGAGGTGTGCAGAAGTGAAGTGGCACACCTAAGGTCACACATCAAGGACGTGCAGGAGCAGGTTTTCAGGTGACACTATTCCTGAGGCCACCGTACAGAGGGAGAAGGGGGGAGGCACAGAGGTCAGTGGGCTGCCAGGGGACACCTGATGCCAGCGTTGAGGCTGCACTCCTGGGGGGGGCAGGGCTCCCCCACAGGAGGGGTCGGCTGGGATGCACCTGTACGCCCCTTGGAGGATGCACTTAAAGGGGGCTTGTGGGGCGAGGCTATTCAGAACAGCTGGATGGAGTCATGGAGTGAGGGAGGGGCAGATCGCTCCATTTCGTGGGCAGGGCTGGGCCCTCTGTTCTGTGGAAGGGCATTAGTGTGCCGAATGGTTGCAAATACGCTGGGGGCGAGATTCGGCAGAGCAGCTGCACGTGGCTGTGCCTAGACTGTGCTGTCTGCTCCGGCAGCTCCAGCAAGAAACTGCAGGGCCACGTTGTCCAGGCACTGTGGTGGGGGAGGGGCTGCCACTTTAAGCTGCTCCCCAAGGAAATGGGACCCCCACCCTCTGTCTGAGCCCCACTCCCCTTGGTCTCTCTAAGCCTCAGTTTCCAAGTCTGATGAAACATTTGCAACTTATATCACAGACAAAGGGTTAATATATACCTAATACAGAGATCCCAGAAATAAAGAAGAAAGTCAACTACCCTATGTTTAAAAATGGACAAGAGATCCCATTAAATAAATACACTGGCAACACATGCTCAACCTTGCTCTCATAAGAGAAATGGAAAGTTTTAATCTCAATTTCTCTTCTCCTTTTCTATCCCTTCATCATTCCTATACCTGGACTGCAAGTGTGATGGCTGGAGCTGAGGCAGTCATCTTGAACCATGAGACATTAGGCATGGAGGCCACCAGGAAACAAGGCTGAATTCCAGAGGACTTTGTAGAGCAGTACCACACCGGCCCTGGACTATTTATCTCTGGACTTTTAGAACATAGAAAATAAATTTCCATTTTGTTTGGGGAAGAAAATATATAGAGATAGAAATACGACCTTACATCCTTGGTGAGGCTGTGAAGAAATTGGTACTTCTGTTCATTGCAGGTGGGAATGTAGCCTAGCATAATGGCATGGTGGAAGTATGCAGTAAATTTATGACTGCACATATGCTTTCTCTAGTTGCAGCATCCACGCTTCTCATTGTGGTGGCTTCTCTTGTTGCAGAGCACAGGCTTTAGGCATGTGGGCTTCTGTAGTTGTGGTCCCCGGGCTTAATTCCCCCATGGCATGTGGGATCTCCATGGACCAGGGACCCAACCCCTGTCCCCTGCACTGATAGGCAGATTCTCAACCACTTAGCCACCAGGGACGTCCCATGTTCATCTATCCTTTGAACCAGCAACTCTACTTCTAGGAATTTTGTCCAAAGAGATGAATGGGAAGGGCATGATAATAGAAGAGACTGGAAAGGACCTAGAGGGGATGATGGGATGAACTATCCATGCATCCACCCAAAGGAATACACCATTGTAAAAAACAATAAGTAAAAGCTCTATATTACTGAAGTCATCTCCAAGGTATGTTATAAAGTGCAAAGGGCAAGGTAGAGAAAAGTGCATGTATTGACAATAGGCTAACATTTAACTAAGGGGGATTATGAATGTATATTTACTTGCTTATATTTAAAAAGGAAGAATAAACCTCAACACTTTAAAGGAAAACAGGATGAAGGGGACAACCTAAAAGCTGATTTATCTGAGCTTATCTTGTTTTATAAATGTGACTTTGGGATCATGTAAATGTTTTGCATGGTTACAAAACAAAATTAAATGAAAGAGAGAGGAAAAAAAAAAACCTTGAAATAAAAAAAAAAATGAGACCAATGGGGAATCCCCTGACAGTCTAGTGGTTAAGACGTTGTGTTTTCATTGCCAAAGGCCTGAGTTCAATCCCTGGTCAGGGAATTAAGATGACACAAACTTGTGCAGGATGCCAAAAAAGCAAGATAAAGAGACAAAGGAACTTAATTGTGGTTTTGAGTTGGTGGCTTAAGCACACAAACAGAAATTATTTCAGATGACTTTAGAACGCAGTCATTTGAACACAGTATAACTACATAAAGCACATTCTCTAATGGGAAATCATAATGTTGGTAACAATATTCATGTTGCTATTCTGAAGCTATTATATATATATTTTTAGATAAAGCAAATAAGTCATTTGGTTAATGTTAGAAACCAAGATTCTCAGTGTTAGAAGACAGATGTACAAATAGAGCAAAGAAGTAAAATCCTGCAATCCTAAGTAACTGAATTGGAAAATCAGTAAGAATACAGCATGTACTATCTCTTAAACAGGAAAAGCATGCTCTCTCTCTCTACACTGAAAAGGCCTGGAAACAGTGACCAGATCTGCAGTAAGTGAGCACCCCTGATGCCAACTGTGGTCTCTACCATTTCCCACAAAAGAAGCCAGGGCTCCTGGAGGAATGGCTGATTCCCGAACTGGGCAGAGGATCCAGGAGCATCTTGTGAGGCCAGAAAGCAAGGATGCTTCTAAAGACCTGTGGGGAGGGACTTCCCTGGTGTTCCAGTGGTTAAGAACCCCACTGTGTTGGGGGCCCAGATTCCATCGCGGGTCAAGGAACTAGATCCTGCAGGCAGCAATTAAGACAGATGTAGCCAAAAAAAAAAAAAAGAACTTGTGTTGTCTTTAGTGGAAAGAAGGGAGAAAAGAAGGGAAGGAAGGAGGAGAGGAGGGGGGAAGGGAGGGAATTCCCTGGGTCTCCCCTGAAAGGTGCTCAGGATCATCTCACTTTTTGACCAGCTGCACTCAGACGCCTGACACTTGTCAGCATTCAGAAGCAGGGGGGTGTCTGGGCTGGTTTTGCTATTGCCCTTTGTCTCAGGAGGACCCCGGCTCTGCCCCTCCTCTCTCTACTTCTGGGTGAGCAAGGTAACCTCTCTGAACCTCTGCCCCCTGATGCCATCCTTAGCTTGAACTGGAGAGGCCCAGTGAGGCACCTCTTGGAAGACCCCTGCCTTAGTTCCCTTCTCAAGCCTGGGCAAATGGGAAGCCCCTTGGGGCCTCCCTTTCCTCTTCTGGGCGGCCACAAATCTCAAGGTTGAGGTGGGGGTGGAGGCCCCAAGGCCCAAATTCACTGTCTACTCTCCAATCTAGGGGCTCAGTTAGAGCATTGGGGGCCAGAGAGATGACATACCCCCTGAAGCAGTGGGGAGGGAGGCAGAGAGAAGTACCCGAAGCTCTGCCAATTAAGAGCCCAAGGAAAGCAAGGAGTGTAACCGAGGCTCTGCTCAGCTGAGTAGACACCAGTTTTCCTGGTGCCTGCATGCTCAGTGGCTCAGCAGTGTCCGACTCTTTGCAACCATTTGGACTATAGCCCGCCAGGCTCCTCTGTCCAGGGGATTTTTCAGGCAAGAATGCTAGAGTGGGTTGCCATTTCCTCTTCCAGGGGTCGGGATCGAACCCAGGTCTCCTGCACTGCAGGCAGATTCTTTACCGAGTGAGCTACAAGGGACCCTTGTAGCTGGTTGTGTGGGGCGGTACAAAAAACATAAAGGGCCCATGTGTAAATAAGAAGAGGCCACATGGTGATCGGCACTGAGAAGGAAATGGGGAGGCAAGTGCAAGAGGTGACATTTGAAGTGAGAGCAGAAAGAGCCGAAGGAGGCGGGAGCACTGAGATCAGGAGGAAAGACATTCCAGTGGAGGGCGCAGCACATGCAAAGGCCCTGAGGTGGGAAGAGATGGGAGTGTTTGAGGAACGAAGAGGGGTGGTGCTGAGCTGGAGCCAGGTGAGCAAGTCGGGGAGGGAGAAAGAGGAGGCCAAGGAGACAGGCAGGGGCTCCTTGGGAGGCTGCAGGGAGTAGGATGATGAGAGACACGGGTGAGCTGGGGAGTAACCTGATATGGATTTAAAGTTCTAGAAAGGGAGAATGTGCTTTTCTCCCTCCCAGTGGCTGCTGCAGGGAGAAAGGACTTGGGGACAAGAGTGTCAGGAGGCATCGAGTAGAGCTATGGCTCTGTTCAGTATTTGCTAGGCGCCAACTGTGGACCCCAGGCTTCCTGGCTTCCTGACCATCCCCAGACCTGCTGGGGGAGAGATGATCTACTGGAGCAGGGGAAGAATTTGGCCGAAGGGAGGAATGTTCCGGGGCCTAAGGGAGGAAAGAAATCCAGGGAGACTCCTGGATATTTGGGTTCCTTAGGGCCTCTCCCTGATCTGTGGAGAAGGAGATGGCAACCCACTCTAGTATCCTTGTCTGGAGAATCCCATGGACAGAGGATCCTGGCGGGCCACAGTCCACAGGGTTGCAAAGAGTCAGACATGACTGAGCAACTGATCACGCACACTTCCTGATCTGCGGAGACTCAGGGGACAGCAAGCCTCTTTGAGGGTGGCCTGGGACCCTCATGCTCACCTCTCCCAGGGGACCAAAGTGCTATATGTGAGCAAGAACCTGAACTTCCCTTTGGCAAAGACATGTTGGACCATCCATACCAGGGCTACACTCGGAGTCCAGACAACCACCTTCCCCCCAGAAGGCAGGAAAGGGAAAACAAATGGAAGAGGTGGGGTCAGGGCAGACGGGAAGCAGAGTGAGATGTTTCGCCACCACTGCAGGAAGGAAGCGAGCCAGAGCGGGCCTGGGCCTCCCCACCCTGCTTCCTCCGGCAATTGCGCTAAACGAGTCATTCCATTTTGCTGACAAAACAGAGCTCACTGGGCTGGCAAGCTGTTAGGACAGGCCCACAGGGGCCCTGGAGACTGCTCTGGGTTGAGTCAGAGGTTGCCGACTGTCCTATCCCTGGTTACCTGGGAAACCATTACATCTGAGAAGTAAACTCAGCAAATCGATGAGATGCACCGAAAACTGTATGCCCGCAGCCAGCGTGGGTCAATGGAATAGGCCCAGTTCTCCGTGACAACGCCTGACCGCATGTTGCGCAATCAACGCTTCAAAAGTTGAATGAGTGAATGAATGAAGTGGGCTACAAAGTTTTGCCTCATTTGCCATGTTCACCTGACCTCTCGCCAACCGACTACCACTTCTTTAAACATCTCAACAACATTCTGCAGGGAAAATGCTTCCACAACCAGCAGGATGCAGAAAATACTTTCCATGAGTTCATTAAATCCCGAAGCATGGATTTTTCAGTTCAGTTCAGTAGCTGAGTTGTGTCCGACTCTGTGAGACCCCATGGACTGCAGCACGCCAGGCTTCCCTGTCCATCACCAAATCCCAGAGCTCACTCAAACTTATTGAGTTGGTGATGCCATCCAGTCATCTCATCCTCTGCCATCCCCTTCTCCTCCTGCCTTCAATCTTTCCCAGCATCAGGGTCTTTTCCAATGAGTTCTTCACATCAGGTGGCCAAAATATTGGAGTTGCAGCTTCAGCGTCAGTCCTTCCAATGAACATTCAGGACTGATTTCCTTTAGGACTGACTGGTTGTCCAACACCACACTTCAAAAGCATCAATTCTTCGGTGCTCTCTTTATAGTCCAACTCACATCCATACATGACTATGGGAAAAACCATAGCTTCGACTAGATGGACCTTTGTTGGCAAAATAGTGTCTCTGCTTTTTAATATGCTGTCTAGGTTGGTCATATCTTTTCTTCCAAGGAGCAACTGTCTTTTAATTTCATGGTTGCAGTCACCATCTGCAGTGATTTTGGAGCCCAAAAAAGTAAAGTTTCTCAGTGTTTCCATTGTTTCCCTATTTGCCGTGAGGTGATGGGACCAGATGCCATGATCTTCGTTTTCTGAATGTTGAGCTTTAAGCCAACTTTTTCACTCTCCTCTTTCACTTTCATCAAGAGGCTCTTTAGTTCTTCTTCTCTTTCTGCCATATGGGTGGTGTCATCTGCATATCTGAGGTTATTGATATTTCTCCCAGCAATCTTGATGCCAGCTTGTGCTTCATCCAGCCTTGTATTTCAGATGATGTACTCTGCATATAAGTTAAATAAGTAGGGTGACAATATACAACCTTGATGTACTCCTTTCCCAATTTGGAACCAGTTCGTTGTTCCATGTCTGGTTCTAACCACTGCCTCTTGACCTGCATACAGATTTCTCAGGAGGCAGGTAGGTGGTCTGGTATTCCCATCTCTTTCAGAATTTTCCACAGTTTATTGTGATCCTCACAGTCAAAGGCTTTGGTGTAGTCAGTAAAGCCGAAGTAGATGTTTTTCTGGCTCTCTCTTGCTTTTTCGATGATCCTACAGATGCTGGCAATTTGATCTCTGGTTCCTCTGCCTTTTCTAAATCCGCCTTGAACATCTGGAACTTCACAATTCATGTACTGTTGAAGGCTAGCTTGGAGAATTTTGAGCATTACTTTGCTAGCGTGTGAGATGAGTGCAATTAGTGCAGCAGTTTGAGCATTCTTTGGCATTGCCTTTCTTTGGGATTGGAATGAAAACTGACCTTTTCCAGTCCTGTGGCCACTGCTGAGTTTTCCAAATTTGCTGACATATTGTGTGCAGCACTTTCACAGCATCATCTTTTAGGATTTGAAAGAGCTCAACTGGAATTCCATCACCTCCACTAGCTTTGTTCATAGTGATTTTTCCTAAGGCCCACTTGAGTTCACATTCCAGGATGTCTGGCTCTAGGTGAGTGATCACCCCATCGTGGTTATCTGGGTTATGAAGATCTTTTTTGGATAGTTCTTCTGCATATTCTTGTCACCGCTTCTTAGTATCATTGAATCCCAAAGCATGGATTTTTATGCTACAGGAATAAACAAACTTATTTCTTGTTGACAAAAATGTGCTAATTGTAATGGCCCCTATTTTGATTAATAAAATGTGTTTGAGCCTAGTTATGGTGATTTAAAATTCAGATTCTTAAACTATGGCTACTTTTGCACCAATCTAATAAATGCATGTGAATCTAGAATAATTTTAGAAATAAAAAAATTGAATGAAGATAACTAAAGGGACGTACTGTATCGCACAGGGAACTAAACTCAATACTTTTAATAACCTATAAGGGAAAAGAAACTGAAAATAATACATGTATTATATATATATATATACATATATATGTATATATAACTTCCCAGGGCTTCCCTTGTGGCTCAGCTGGTAAAGAATCCACCTGCAGTGTGGGAGAGCTGGACTTGATCCCTGGGTTGGGAAGATCCCGTGGAATAGGAAATGGTAACCCACTCCAGTATTCTTGCCTGGAGAATCTCCATGGACAGAGGAGCCTGGCGGTCTACAGTTCATGGGGTTGCAAAGAGTCAGATACAACTGAGCATCTAAGTGCAGCACATATATATATCTGAATCACTGTGCCATATAGCTGAAATTAACACAACATTGTAAATCAATAGTACTTCAGTTTTTTAAAAAAGAAAAAAATACATGAAAATGAAACCCCAAAAAAATGTTTAATGAAAGGGAGAAAAAAGACTTGCAATGCTGAGAAATTAAGATCAAGGCATAATGAAAATAATGGAAAACAATAAAATTATTTTTTAAAGTGGAGGACAACCTCTATGAAGATAGTAGAACACATACAGCTATTTGGGACATGTTGTACTGGGAAGGGCACCCAGGGACTTGCCAAGCTGACTTGGGTGGTGGTTACCTGGGTGTGCCCACATCAAAAATTAACTAAAAACCCACACCTAGAATTAATGCACTTTACGCATGTTCCTGGGTATAAGCCATACTGCAATAATAAAGAAAAAAGAAAAAATATAAATCTATGTTTCACAAAAATTTGAAAAAATTACAAAAAATGTCAATGGGGAATTAAAGTGGTCCCTCACCGAAGGAAAAAAAAAAGAGAGATTTATGTTTCGATGTGCACATGTATTCACAACAGAGTGTGTGAACAAGACAATTTTCAGGTTAATATGCAGAGTAGAATTGAATTTCTGTAAAAATAACATACACTATAATAAGAATATATTGTAATATATTATAATAATATATATCATAATATATAAGTAAAATAATTATATATATAATTTCTGCATCTGTATATAGGTATAAACTACCTGAATGGACACATATATAGCTGCTCTCCAAAGGCACATTGGGGCTTCTCTTTTTACTGAACAGGACTCTGTAAATTTGAATCTTTTCTACTGAGAGTATCATATTTTTGTATTTAAAATAAAATAACAAAAGGAAAACAGTTTAAGAATTCGCTTTTTTCCTAATGACTTGACTAATCTATGCAATGGAGCAAGTCTGGACCCTGGACAAATCACCTTTCCCTTTCTGGGTCCCAGTTTCCTCCTCTCCAAGATGGAGAGAAATATTCATAACAGCCCCTGAGAGGGCAGACCCAGCCGTCGCAGCCCAGGCGCCCAGCCTCTGGGTGGGACAAGCTCTGCGGTGCTGCTCACACTGCAGCACTCCCCGTGGGACCAGGCCGAGGCTGGACGTCGGCTCTTCTCTTGCCCTGGCTTGTTTTCAGCTGGCTTTGCTGGGTGGGGCTGCCAGCCTGTCCCTTCCTATTAGCTGTTGCCTCTTTTGTGTGTATGTGTATTTTTGTGTAGATGGTATGCACATCTTATCTTTGTAAGCAGAGGAAAGAAATATAAAAATCAAGTTGTAAACTATGTTCTGGGCAAAACAAGTGAGTTATCTCAATCTTCACTGTGCCTTAGAAGCACAGTGACCATCCTCCCTGTTGTAGAGATAAGAAATGGACGGTCGTCGCCGGTGGTCCGGGGGCTGGGAGTCTGCCTGCCAGTGCAGGGGATGCGGGTTTCATCCCTGGGTCAGGAAGATCCTGCAGGCTGTGGAACGACTAAGCCTGTCTCCACAGCGACTGGAGCCTGGGTCCCAGAGTTCCCACACTGCAGCAGACAGCAGCCTCTGTTCTCTGCAACTAGAGAGAGCCTGTGCTCAGCAACAGGGACCCAGCGCAGCCGTAAATACGTTTCTCTAAAAAAAGAAAGAAAACTGAGGCCTAGAGAGGCGAAGCTGCTTGTCCAAAGTCATACAACCAGTGGGCAGAGTTAGGATTTGAACCTAAACTGTCAGAGTCCAGAGTCTTTGCTCATAACCCTTTGCTGTTTTTCATCTCCTGTGCATTCAATAGTATGAATAAACCATAGAAATGGAGTTAATGAGGCTCATCTCTAGATGAAAGAATGAAAAGAAACTGTTCTGCCTTTGGTTTGACACAAAGTGTTGTTGTGTACTAAGAAAAATAAATACTTTAGTAAGAGTCCTTGTTTTGTAAATGAGAGGTAATTTCTGCTTATTTCTTCCTTCTCCTTAGCTTGTCAGTTGATGATTCTCTAGGAGAGTCACATTACTTGGATAATAACAAAAATATAAAAAGGCCATTTTTTAAATGCTGGGAGGCAGTGCATGAAATGCCAGGGGAGGTTTTCTCTGAGCTGAGTGACTGTGGGAGAGATTGTGTCTTTTTTTCGTTTGTTTTCTTTTCTGCTTCTTTAATTCTCCATCTGGAAATTGCTCCACCTTTTTATAATTGGGAGAAAATGACTGTATAAAGCCCTGGGGTGGGGCTTTCACTCCAGGTGTTGTCTCTGGCAGGGACGGGCCCTGAAGATGCCTCTCAGCCTCCTGCCAGTTTGATTTCAGGGTTGGGGGGAGACGGGTGTAGGTGGGGGTGGCAGGCTATGCATTTTCTCAGAGGCACCAGCCCTGTGAACCCTCAAGCAGAAATCCTTTCTTGAGACTTCCCTGGTGGTCCAGTGGCTATGACTTTGCCCTCCCGATGCAGGAGGCCGGGTTCCATCTGTAGTCAGGAAATAAGATCCCGCCTGCCTCAACTAAAGATCCTGCCCCCTGCAGCGAAGATCGAAGATCCCACGTGCCACAACTCATGCCCAGCCAAATAAATCAATCTTTTTTAAAAAAAGAAATCCTCTCTTGGAGGCTTAATAAATGGAGATCGAACTCTCCTCTGAAGTGTTGGGGGTGAAGATGAAATGAAGAGATTCAAGGAAGGGATGGTCCCACCTAGCCCAGGCCTACAGTCAAGGATTCAAATCCAAAGCCCTAAACCCTGAGTTGCTGTTTTCGGGCTTTCCAGGTGGTTCAGTGGTAAAAGAAACCACTTTCCAATGCAGGAAATGTGATGGGTTCAATCCCTGGGTCAGGAAGGTCCCCTGGAGAAGGAAATGGCAACCCACTCCCCTATTCTTGCCTGGAGAATCCCATGGACAGAGGAGGCTGGCGGGCCACAGTGCATGGGGTCACAAAGAGTCGAACATGACTGAGCGACTAGACAACGAAAACAACAATGAGGAGTAAGCATGCAGTAGGTGTCCTATTATTGCTCCCAGAGGCACTGAGATGATGCTGATCTTTGCTGAGGCATAGGTTTCGTCTAGTCTTCAGTCTCACAGGATGCTGACGTGCCAGTCTCGGGTTGAGCATATCAGGCTGAAGGTGAGGAACACTGTCCACCGCTCCTGCAGGAGGCGCTTCCCCGTGAGGTCACTCTGCAGGGGTAGGGGCCCCTGAGCAGTGTCCCTGCTGCCTCTGTGCGCCCGCCTGCCCACAGTTCCCCATGCTTGCTCAGCGTCCTCGCACTCACGCTCTCGAAAATTCCCTCTGTCGGGGTCCCTGCCATCTCCTCCCCCACTGCTGGACTCCTGTCCATTCTTCAGCATTGCCCTCTCTTCCGGGAAGCCTTCTTTAACGGCCCCCAGCAGGGCCCAGCTCCCTGGTCTGGGGTCCTCCAGCCACAATCCCTCTTTTCAACCCAGACCTGACCCCATGGGGATGAGGGAATCTGTGTTTGCCTTTGCTCCCCAGCCTGGGGGGCTCTTGAGTCCAGCATCACTGAGTGGGGGGCCATGGACAGTGTGGCATCGTAATATACATAAATAAATGACGTGGTCATGAACAAAATACCCTCAGCCTCCTGGAACTCCTTTCTCTTTCAAGAGAAGTTCAGAATATTCATTTGTTCCAGCTCAGTTCAGAATGCTGGTGGCTAGTAATTTGGCAGTCAGAAATGGCAGGTTTAGGAAATTTCCTGACAGTCCAATGGTTAGAACCTTGTGCTTTCACTGTCGAGGACCTGGGTTCAATCCCTGGCCAGGGAACTAAGATCCCACAGCTGCACAGAGCAGCCAGAAACAGCAACAACAAATGTGGAAGGTTTGGAGGGAAATCAGCATGCAGGACCCCTGTGACACTGGCTGCAAGGGGCCGTCCGGAGGGAAGGCCAGATGGCAGTGGGCATCAAGGACTCTCAAATGCCCCTGCCCTGTCATTCCTCGAGAAGTGGTTGTGAAGCTTTGGCACAGTAATGCACAGCTCAGTGACATTTCTAATTCTGGGGGAAATTGGAAGCACCCCCCAGACCTACCCCAAGAGGGCTCTTTAGGTAAGTGTGTAGATGATGAACCATGGTGTGATGAGGGAAGGGCTGGGACCAAAACACCTCTAGCTTGCACGAGACCAGCCCCATGCCAGCAACTCCACTCCTGGGGCTTGACCCACGGAAATGTGACACAGATGTTCCCAGCAGCTGCATTCCTAGTCACCCCAACCGGAAACCACCCCAAATACCCGTCCACCAGAGGATGGAGACACTGTGCTTGAGGCCTGCTGTGGAACACTGCTGTGGTATGCTCAGTCTTGTCCAACTCTTTGCAGCCCTGTGGACTGCAGCCTGCCAGGCTCCTCTGTCCATGGAATTTTTCAGGCAAGAGTACTGGCGTGGGTTGCCGATTCCTACTCCAGGGGACCTTCCCGACCCAGGGATCAAACTTGCATCTCTTGTGTCTCCTGCATTGGTAGGCAGATTCTTTACCGCTGTGCCACCTGGGAAGACCTGGAATACTATACAGTCACAAAACAGAGTCTACCATCAACTTACCACCACATCTGCTGAATCAGTTCTCCTTCCATTTATATGAGATTCTGCCACAGGCAAAACTAGTCTGTGTGTGAAAATTGATCAGTGTGACAACCAACTTAAAAAATGGATCAAAATCACACAATCACTTCAATCAATGCAGAACAAGCATTTGACAAAATCCAACACCCTTTCACAGGAGAAACATTCAACAAACTATGAATAGAAGGGGACTTCCTCAATAGAATAAAGACCATGTTTGAAAACCCCACAAGTCACATCACATTCACTGGTGACAAACTAAAACCTTTCTTTTAATATTAGGAATAAGGCAAGTGTCAGTCAATTTGGGCAGCGATAACAAAGGGCCACAGACTGGGTGGCTCATGAAGAGCAGAAGTGTGTCTCCCCCAGTCTGAAGGCTGGGAGTCTGAGATCAGTGTGCAGTATGTCAGGCTCTGGTGAGGGCCCTTTTCTGGGCTGCACATGGGTGCTCTCTGGTTCTGTCCTCACAGGCTGCAAAGAGGGTAAGAGAGCTCTCTGGGGTCTCTCTATAAAAGCATGAATCCCATTCATGAGGGCTCTTCTCTGATGACCAAATCACTTCCCAAAGGTCTTACCTCCTAACAGCATCACTTTGGTCGTTAAGACGTCAATATATGAATTTGGGGGTAGTGGGCTGCAGTCCATGGGGTCGCTGGGAGTTGGGCACGACTGAGCGACTTCACTTTCACTTTTCCCTTTCATGCATCGGAGAAGGAAATGGCAACCCACTCCAGTGTTCTTGCCTGGAGAATCCCAGGGACGGGGGAGTCTGGTGGGCTGCCGTCTATGGGGTCACACAGAGTTGGACACGACTGAAGCGATTTAGCGGCAGCAGCAGCAGCAACAGCACACTCAGTCTGTAACAACAAGGATGTTTGCTTTCACCAACTGAATTCAGTTTAGTCCTAGAAGGCCTAGCCAGAACAATTAAACAAAAAAAGAAATAAAAGGCACCAAAATTGGAAAGGAAGAAGTAAAATGATCTCTTTTTGCAAGCGGCAAGATCTTATATGTAGAAAACTCTATTAAGACCCCACAAACACCAAACAACAAAAAACCCTCTTAGAACTAATAAACAAATTCAGCAAAGCAGCAGAATACAAAATTAACATGCAAAAATCAGTTGTGTTTGTATACACAAACGATGAAGAATCCAAAAAGAAAACTAAGAAAACAATTCTACTTTCAACAGCATCAGAAAGAATAAAATACTTAGGAATGTACTTAACAAGGAAAGGGAAGTCTTGTGCACTAAAAACTACAAAATGTTGCCAAAAGAAATTAAAGAAGGCATAAGCAGAAAGACATCTGAGTTTACAGATTGAAAACTTAATATTGTTAAGATGACAATGCTATCCAAAGGAATCTTCAGATTCAGTGCTACTCATATAAAAATTGCAATGACTTTTTTTGAAGAAATAGAAAAATCTACTAAAATTTATATGGAATCTTGGGACTTCCCTGGTGATCCATTGGCTAAGCATTTCCACTGCTGAGAGAATGGTTTTAATTCCTGGTTGGTAAAAAAAGATCAATCTCAGATGCCACATGGCATGGCCAAAAAATTTTTAAATTTTATATGGAATCTCAAGGACCTTGCATAGCCAAAACCATTTTGAAAAAGAAAAACAAAGTTAGAGGACTCACACTTCCTGTTTTCAAAACTTCTTACAAAGCTACAATAATCAGAATGATGTGGCACTGGTACAAAAACAAATGGATCAATGGAACAAAGACCCCAGAAATAAACCCTCAAATACATGGTAAAATAATTTTTTATAGAGATGTTAAGGTCATTCAATGGGGTAAAGGACAGGTTTTCTTTTTTTAAGGGAAACAGCTGGTTCTGGAAAAATTGGATCTCCACAGGCAAAAGAACGAAGCTGGAACCTTACCTAACACCATGCACAAAAATGAAGTCAAAATGGATCAGAGAGCTGAATGGAAGAAGGAAAAAAGGAAACATCAGGCAAAATCCTTGGATATAACTCCAGAAAACAGAGCTAACAAAAGAAAAAATATATTAAAAATATATAAAATAAAATTCATGGAAATTAAAAACTTTTATGCACCAAAGGAAACGAGAGTAAAAAGGCAATATATAACTATATATGTATATAATATATATATAATCCCCTGGAGGAGGACATGGCAACCCAGTCCAATATTCTTTCCTGGAGAATCCCATGGACAGAGGAGCCTGGCAGGTTACAGTCCATAGGGTGGCACAGAGTTGGACACGACTGAAGTGACTTAGCACACACACACACACATATATAATACAACTGAGAGACAAAAAGACAAACAACCCCATTTAAAAACAAGCAAAGACTATACCCCAATTTAAAAAAAAAAAAGAAAATTCACCTTAAAATAAAAACAGAAAAACAAAAAAATAAATAAATAAAAATGGGCAAGATGATACACAAATGGCCAATAAGCACATGGAAAGATGCTCACTAGTTATCAGGGAAATGCAAATCAAAACCACTGTGAGCTATCACTTCACACTCATTAGGATGTTTATAACAAAAACAAAGGGAAACTAACACTCTGTTGAAGATACGATAAATTGGAACCATGCGTTGCTGGTGGGGATGTGAAATGGTGCAGCTGTTGTGGAAGACAGTCTGATAGTTCCTCAAAAAATTAAACATAGAATCACCACATGGTCCAGCAATTTCACCTCTGGGTGTACCCAAAGAACTGAAGGCAGGGAGTTGAAGCGGTATGTGTACAGAAGAATTTTTTTTTTTTTTTGCAATAGACAAAAGATGGAGGCAGCCCCTGTCCATTGATGGATAAATGAAAAAACAAATGTGGGATATCCAGACAGTAGAACATTATCCTTAAAAAGCAATGAAGTTTTGACACATTCTATAATATGGGTGGGCTTGGACTGCAAGGAGATCAAACTAGTCAGTTCTAAAGGAAATCAATCCTAAATATGCATTGAAAGGACTGATGCTGAGGTTGAAGCTCCAATACTTTGGCCACTTGATGCGAAGAGCAGACTCATTTTGGAAAAGACCCTGATGCTGGGAAGGATTGAGGGCAGGAGAAGAGGGTAACAGAGGATGAGATGGTAGGATGGCATCACCGACTTGATGGACATGAGTTTGAGTAAGCTCTGGGAGGTAGTGAAGGATAAGGAAGTCTGTCATGCTGCAGTCCATGGGGTCGCAAAGAGCTGGACATGACTGAGCAGCTGAACAACAACAACAACATGAATTGACTTTGAGAACTTTATGCTAAGCGGTATCCAGTTCAGTTCAGTTCAGTTCAGTTCCAAAGTACTGGAGTTTCAGCTTTAGCATCATTCCTTCCAAAGAAATCCCAGGGCTGATCTCCTTCAGAATGGACTGGTTGGATCTCCTTGCAGTCCAAGGGACTCTCAAGAGTCTTCTCCAACACCACAGTTCAAAAACATCAATTCTTTGGCGCTCAGCCTTCTTCACAGTCCAACTCTCACATCCATACATGACCACTGGAAAAACCAATAGCCTTGACTAGACGGACCTTAGTCAGCAAAGTAATGTCTCTGCTTTTGAATATGGTATCTAGGTTGGTCATAACTTTTCTTCCAAGGAGTAAGTGTCTTTTAATTTCATGGCTACAGTCACCATCTGCAGTGATTTTGGAGCCCAAAAAGTTACCCAGTCACAAAAGAACAAATACTGCAGGATTCCAGTTAACATACGGCACCTAGAATGATCAGATTCATGGAGACAGAAAGGATGGTGGGTGCCAGGAGCTGAGGAGCTGAGGGAGGTGGGAGTGAAGAGTTCTTTAATGGGAACAGAATTTCAGCTTTACCTGGTAAAAAGGGTTCTAGAGATGGATGGTGGTGATGGTTGCCCAACAAAGTGTACATACTTAATGCCACTGAACTGTACACTTAAAAATGGCTAAGACGGGGACTTCCCTGGTGGTCCAGTGGTTAAGACTTCACCTTCCAATGCTGGAAGTGTGAGCCGGATCCCTTGTCAGGGAGCTAAGATCACACATACCTTGGGGCCAAAAAACCAAAACATAAAGGAAAAGCAATACTGCAACAAATTCAATAAAGAATTTAAAAGTGGTCCATAAAAAAATCTTTTTAAAAATGGTTAAGATGGTTAATTCTACACTTTATTTTACCATTTTCTTTAGTTAATTGTTAGTTTTATACTAGAGTACAGTATTCTTGCTTGGAAAATTCCATGAACAGAGGAGCCTGGCTGGCTACAGTCCACGGGGTCGCAAAGTCGTACACAGCTGAGCACACACATACGTCAGCAGCCAATGGTCGGTTTACGATGTTCTGTTATTTTCGGGTGTTCAGCAAGGTGATGCAGGTATACATGTGAGTGAGTGATAGTTGCTCAGTCATGTCTGACTCTTTGAGACCCCATGGACTGTAGCCAGGTTCCTCTGTCCATGGAATTTTCCAGGCCAGAATATGGGAGTGGGTTGCCATTTACTTCTCCCAGGGATTTTCCCAACCCAGGGATCAAACACTGGTTTCCTGCATTGCATGCAGATTCTTTACCATCTGAGCCACCAGGGAAGCCTACTGTTAAGAGACATTTTTAAGTATAAAGAAAGGTCAACTTAAAAAGTATCAGCAGATAAATGCTTGACTATCTTATCTATAGACAATACATTAGAATATGTAATGACTCTGTACACCTTTTCCAAAGGAATACCTGAGACAAAAGTAGCAATAAAGTTATAAATGACAATCATCAATCGGATGAAACAATTTAGATGAAGCTTATCTCTCTTGAAGAGATGGGGACTGGGCAAGTGGTCAGAAGGGAAATACAATGTGCTTTTAACTTTGCTTGAAAAACAATATTCAGTTCCACGTTGCTTAACATAGCTCTGTTTTTGCGGAATAAATCCTACATTTATGCATTCCTTTTCAGATTCTCTTCCCATATAGGTTATTATAGAATATTGAGTAGAGTTCCCAGTGCTGTACAGTAGCCAAAAAAAAAAAAAACATTTAAAGGATGCCTTTATGATTCCACTTATATGACATACCTATAATAGTCAAATTCATAGAGAAAGCAGAGTAGTTACCAGGGACTTGAGGGAGGGGATGGGAAGTTTGGGTTTCATGGGCACAGGGTTTCGGTTTGAGAAGATGGCAAAGTTCTGGAGATGGGCCGGGGCGATAGTTGTACAACAATGTGAGTGTACCTAGTACTGCTGAACTGCACGCTTAAAGATGGTTAGAATGACAAATAGTCCGTTACACACATCCGACCGATGGACACATTGAAACAGAGAGTAACAATGTACGAGCAGCCTGAGGACTGAGGTCCTACTGCACGCTGCCTGGGGTGGGCGCACGCAGCACCTCCTCACCGAGTCTAACCGTGGTTCCAGTGCTTAGGTGAGGAACACGTGTCTCAGTGACTTCCGTGCCCCACAGCGGGTAGAGCAGAGTCCAGAATGGCACCGTGCCCCTGGGGGGCACCAGCCGGTGGACGGCCTGCCCCCTGGTCTCCCTGAAACTCCAACGTCTCGTCTCTAAGAGGAGCTCCCGGGACTGCCCTGGTGGTCCAGTGGTTATAATCTGCCTGCCAGTGCAGGGAACATGGGTTTGATCCCTGCTCCTAGAAGATTCCACGTGCCATGGGGCAACGAAGCCCATGTGCCACAACTACTGAAGTCCACGTGTCTAGAGCCCAGGCTCCAAAACGAGAGAAGCCACCACAGTCAGAAGCCCACACGCCACGACTAGAGAGTAGCCCCCGCTCGCTGCAACTAGAGAAAGGCTGAGCACAGTAACAGAGACCCAGAGCAGCCAATAAGCCAATAAAAAGTTTTAAAAAACAAGATGAGCCCCGCAGGAGTGGGGCTGCTGTGAGTCCCATTACACCACCCCTTAGGCAAGATCTTTCCATGTCGTCAACACACCCTCTTGCAAGAATGTCCGGCTTGGGACGGCTCTGGTGGTCCACTGGTTAAGATCCATGCTTCCACTGCAGGGAGTGTGGGTTTGATCCCTGGCTGGGGTTCTAAGATTGCACATGCTGTGCGGGGCAACCAAAAAATAATGAAAAATAAAATATTCCTCTGGGGATGGATCGGAAGGAGTGAGGGTAGAGCTGCACTTGCTCAGGCGAGTGATAGGAGAGGAAAGCAGTGGCATCAGTGTCTCCATGGCGACATGGAAACCTGGGGGGAGGAGGGGAAGCAACACGTGAGTCCAGAGTCGCTGTTTAAAGGGTAAGAGAAGGATAAGAGGGGGATGTGGCTCTTTATTCACTCACTCAACAAGCAGTTACTGAGAGATAGGTATTGTTGTGGGAACTGTGGATGTGTCAGTGATGAAGGCAGAAAAAATCCCATCCTCATGGCTCCATACTCTAGATAGGGAAGCATAAAAGAAAATGAAATTGTTTTAGATCCTGGGAGGTAAGACAGGTGATATCACAGACATAGGAAAGCTATGAAAAACCTACACAACATATCAAAAAGCAAAAACATCACTTTGCTGACAAAGATCCATATAGTCAAAGCTATGGTTTTTTCGATAGTCGTGTACGGATGTGAGAGTTGAACCATAAAGAAGGCTGAGCGCCGAAGAACTGATGCTTTTGAACTGTGGTGTTGGAGAAGACTCTTGAGAGTCCCTTGGGCTGCAAGGAGATCAAACCATTCAGTCCTAAAGGAAATCAACCCTGAATATTCATTGGAAGGTCTGATGCTGAAGCTGAAGCTCCAATATTTTGGCCACCTGATGCAAAGAGCTGACTCACTGGAAAAGATGCTGATGCTGGGAAAGATGGGAGGCAGGAGGAGAAGAGGGCAGCAGAGGATGAGATGGTTGGATGGCATCACCGACTCAATGGATATGAGTTTGAGCAAACTCCAGGAGATGGTGAAGGACAGGGAAGCCTGCCGTGCTGCAGTCCATGGGGTCGCAGTTTTGTAGCCACATGTTCCGGGAAACAAACTCACTCAGAAGGACAATGCAAATAGTGGAGTGCAGTTTATTACACCGGCAGGCCCAAAGCAGAGCCTCCCTTAGCCAAGGACTCTGACCGACTTCTGTGAAAACCTTATAGACCTTACGTGTACTGCCCAAGCCCACACCCCCAAATTCCTTAAACCTAGCCTGGAAAATGTCAAAGGGAGATAGAATCAGGTTACAGACATGATTCATAATCAGAAGGGTCAGCTGGTTACACACTGCAGCCTACACCAATGGGTGCCATCAAGATTACAAAGGTGATTGACCATATAGGGGATCATTACATTCTTTTTGGCGACAGGAAATCTCGGTATGGAATCTGGTGTTTATCAGTCCAGGAGGCCAGTTCGGCCGTAGGTATATTATCACCATGGCTACCAGGCACATGGTCCAAAGCTCACTGAAAGTGCACAATGGATTTTCCTTCTTTTTCAAGATGAAGTCAGCTCAGCCTGTTCCTTCCTCCCTCAGCAGAGAGTCAGACTTAGCGACTGAACAGCAATGTTGAGACTGACAAAAGCGAAGCTTCTTGGGGGAGATGAAAGTTAGGTCGAGCCTGAGGGACGAGGAGAAACTGGCCGTGGGGAAAATGATAGGAAATGCATTTCAGCCAGGGGAAACTGCCAGTGCAATGGCCCTGGGGTAGGAAAAGTCTTTGCATGTTTGGGGAATGGCAAGATGGAGCCTGTTTTCCCTGCCAGACTGTCTGCCAGGGCAGAGGGGCTTAGCTTTCCACTGCGAGCAGGGAGGGGAGGCGGCCTTCTCTAGGCAATCGCTCCCCAGTGGTCCCACAGCGGGAGGGGCACAGGCACCACAGACTTTCAGGGTCAGGTCACTGACCTCGCGCAGCCCAAGGGGGTCATTCTGACATAATTGCCAGAAGAGAGTAGAGGCCTGAACCCAAGAGCTCAGCGTGTTGATTTTAGCAACTTAACGCTCATCCCAGGCTGATGTACCTGGAACATTTTAAACCAGCCCCACCCCCATCCCCGCAGCCCTGGGCCCAGGCCTTGCCGTGTCCTGCATGGGCTGGGAGCCTAACACTCACTGCCCTGACCCGCGGGTGCTGAGAGACCCATAACAGTCAGTGACATTCTCTTTTCCTTAATTTTTTGTTAGGTAATTTTTAAAATTAAAAGATATATTATTTATTCTGGCTTCTCTGGGTCTTCAACGCTGTGCGCAGGCTTCTCTAGCTGCAGCAAGTGGGTCTAGCGCGTTCAGGCTCAGTAGCGGACATGCTCAGGCTTAGTTGTGCTGTAGGATCTTAGTTCCCCAAACAGGGATTGAACTCAGGCCCCCTGCATTGGAAGCATGAAATTTTATACACTGGACCACCGGGAAGTTCCCCCAGCGACAAGCTTTTTTAATGGTTAGTGCATCCAACCATGAGTTTCCCTGGTAGCTAAGACGGTAAAGAATTTGCCTGCAATGCAGGAGACCCGGGTTCGAACCCTGGGTTTGAAAGATCCCCTGGAGAAGGGAATGGCTGTATCCAACCATGCCACATGCTTCAATACCTACTATGGCTCACCATGGCCCTGGCCTTGGAGTTCTCCCCCTTGCTGACATTTCCACAACCTTCCCACAGACACCCCACATGCCCACGTGCTTCCTTCCCGTCTCGCATTCTCTGTCCAGATGCAGTCAGTCAACATGCCTCCACGTGCTCTCCCTTGTGACCAGGGAACACTCCTGCAGTCTTCTCACAGGAGCTGGTATTCTCACAGACGGTTCACGGTGGGGTGGAGACATGGAAACATATCGATGGTGAAAATGTACGTGTCAGCTTCTTCAGGCAACGGTTCCCAGGGGTTTGGTCACACATTAGTCTAGAGGGTACTGTGAAAATCTTTCCCAGATGTGGTTAACACCTCCCATCAGTCAACCTTAAGGCAAGGAATTTATCCTTGAGACTCTGAGTGGGCCTTATCTAATCATTTGAAGGCCTTAGGAGCCAAAACAGAGTCTTCCAAGAAAAAAGAACTCTCTTCAAGACTGCAACTTATGGAACTTCCCTGGTGGCCCATTGAACTTCCCTAAGGCTCGGTGCTTCCAATACAGAGAGCCCGGGTTCGATCCCTGGCCAGGGAACTAAGAGCTCGAGTGCCATAAATAAAGATCCCACACAGTGCAACAATGGCCGAAGGTCCTGCGTGCTGCAGCTGAGATCTCGAGCAGCTGTTTGTTCAGTTTAGTTTCAGCTGCACTGGGTCTTCGTTGCTTTGCGCCGGTTTTCTCTAGTTGCAGCGAGCGGGGGACTACTCTTGGTTGCGGCCCTGGGCTGTTCATTGGGGTGGCTTCTCTTGTAGCACAGCATGGGCTCTAGGTGCCCAGGCTTCAGTAACTGCAGCACTGGGGCTTGGGAGTTGTGGCGCATGGGCTTAGCTGCTCCATGGCATATCGAATCGTCCAGACCAGGGACTGAACCCATGCTCCCTGCACTGGCAGGTGGGTTCTTATCTGCTCCACCTTCGCTAGCGAAGTCCCTCCAGGTATCATATTGACTCTGTTTCTTTAGAAGGCCCTCAGAGGCCTCACAGTGGGCAGAGGCAGGACTTGCTTTTTATTTTTTTTTTATTTATATTTATCTATTTTGGCAATGCCAAAGAATGCTCAAACTACCGCATGATTGCATTCATCTCACATGCTAGTAAAGTAATGCTCAAAATTCTCCAAGCCAGGCTTCAGCAATACGTGAACCGTGAACTTCCTGATGTTCAAGTTGGTTTTATAAAAGGCAGAGGAACCAGGGATCAAATTGCCAACATCCGCTGGATCATCAAAAAAGCAAGAGAGTTCCAGAAAAACATCTATTTCTGCTTTATTGACTATGCCAAAGCCTTTGACTGTGTGGATCACAATAAACTGTGGAAAATTCTGAAAGGGATGGGAATAACAGACCACCTGACCTGCCTCTTGATGGGCGTCTCACTGCAGGGGCTTCTTTTGTTACAGGGCACCAGGCTCTGAGTTAAGAGCTCAGTAGTTGCGGTTCCCGGGCTCTAGACACAGGCTCAATAGCTGTGGCCCGTGGCTTCGCTGCTCAGCAGCAAGTGGGATCTTCCCAGACCAGGGATTGAACCCATGTCTCCTGCACTGGCAGGCAGATTCTTTACCACTGAGCCACCAGGGAAGCCTTTGCTTTTTATTGTTTTGTCCGTGCAGCATCTTACTTTCCCGACCAGGGACTGAACCTACGCCGCCTGCACTGGAAGTATGGAGTCTTAACCACGGACCATCAGTGAGGTCCAGGGCTTGCGTTTTAGAGATGGGATTTCCTTGACAAAATGAGAGCATCTAGAGGCAACAACAGCCTACCTCGGCCTCTCTCAACGGATCAGACCAGGTTCTCGGCCTCGGATGCCATCCAAGACACCTGCATGCCAAGGACGTGGATTTGAGGCCTCAGGTTTCATGGTCCTGGGCACAGGCCACCCCCAACATGCTGACCCAGCCCGCCACCCTCAACCAAAATAAACCCAGGGCAGCATGCCCTGAGATCAGCCCCCCTCCAAAACCTCAAGGCCTGATCCAGATCAGAGATCTAGGTGTCTCCAGTCCCATGGACAGGGCTATCTTTGGTTCCCCACCACCTTGAGGGGTGGACCAGTTGGCCGCAAAAAAACCAAAAAATTCATTTTAGAGAGACCCAGGAGAGAGGAAGTGATTATATCAACTGACAATGAAAGGGCACTTTCTACTCTCAGACCTCTACGAGGCGATCAGAGGAATCCAGGAGCCTCTGGGGTCCTCCTCACAGGTGAGCCAATGGGAGATTCCAGCTGGCATTCCTGATTTCAAAGCCTGAGGGGCTAGATCGTTTATCTATCCAACCAAGGTGACTGATTATTTTTTTTTGAAGGATAATTGCCTTACAATGTTGTGATGGTCTCTGCTGTACATCAGCATGAATCAGCCATAATTATATATATGTCCCCTCCCTGTTGACCTCACTCCCCCTATCCCACCCCTCTAGAGCCTCACGGAGCACCAGGCTGGCCTCCCTGTGTTATACAGCAGCTTTCCACTGAAAAAATGATGCTTTCAAGTTGCGGTGCTAGAGGACTCTTGAGAGTCCCTTGGACTGCAAGGAGATCAAACGAGTCAGTCCTGAAGGAAATTAACCCTGAATATTCATTGGAAGGACTGATACTGAAGCCGAAGCTCCTGTACTTTGGCCACCTGACGCGAAGGGACAACTCACTGGAAAAGACCCTGATGCTTGGAAAGATTGAGGGCAGAAAGAAAAGGGGGCGACAGAGGATGAGATGGTTGGATGGCATCACTGACTCAATGGACAGGGGTTTGAGCAAACTCCAGGAGATAATGAAGGACAGGGAAGCCTGGCGTGCTGCAGTTCACGGGGTCTCAAAGAGTCGGACACGACTTAGTGATTGAACAACAAGAACTGGTTGTCTATTTTACACATTAAAGTGCATATAAGTCAATGTTACTTTCTCAGTTTCTCCTAGCCTCTCCTTTCCCCACTGTGTCTACAAGTCCATTCTCTACAGCTGTGTCTCCATTTCTTCTCTGTAAATAGGTTAATCAGTGCTATTTTTCTAAATTCCATGTATTAATATATGGTATTTGTTTTTCTCTTTCTGACTTACTTCACTCTGCATAACAGGCTCTAGGTTCATCCACCTCACTACAACTGACTCAGATTGATTCCTTTTTATGGCTAAGTAATATTCCATTGTACAAGTGCCACAGCATCTCTATCCATTCATCTGTCAGTGGACATCTAAGTTGCTTCCACATCCTAGCTAAGGTAAATGGTGCTGCAATGAATATTGGACACATGTGTCTTTTTGAATTCTGGTTTTCTCGGGGTATATGCCCAGTAGCGGGATTGCTGGGTCATATGGTAGTTCCATTCCTAGTTTGTTAAGGAATCTCTTACTGTTCTCCACAGTGGTGACTGTTTTAAAAATTAATTAATTAATAAATTTGGCTGTGCTAGGTCTTGGTTGTGGCACTTGGGACCTTCGATCTTCATTGCAGCGTGCAAACTCTTAGTTACAGCATATGGGATCTAATTCCCTCAACAGGGCTAGAACCTGGGCCTCCTGTATTGGGGGCACAGACTCATAGCCATTGGACCACCAGGGAAATCCCCCCAGGTGACTATCTGACCGAAGTCTAACAGGGTTCAATATAACCAGGAAATATTTACTGTCGATCCTTAGGACATACCCCAGAGAAGTGAAAACCTCCATCCACACAAACACCTGGACACACATGTTCACAGTAGCCAGAGGTGGAAACAACTCAAGCGTCCACAGACAGAAGAAGAAATGAACAAAGTGTGGTCCAACCACACGATGGAATATTACTCAGCCATCAGCAAGAATGAAGTGCTGACACAGGCCACACTGTGGCTGAAGCCTGAAGACGTGCTTCGCGAGAGAAGCCAGACGCAGAGGACCACACGTAGTGGGATCCCATTAGTATGAAATGTCCAGAACAGGCAAATCCATAGAAGCAGAAAGGAGACTAGCAGTTGCCAGGGGCTGCAGGGAGGGGGAGTGTCAGTGACTGAAACGGGCGCAGGGTTTATTTTGGGGGTAGTGAAAGGGCTCTGAAATTGACCATGGTGGTGGCTGCACATATCTGTGAATATCCTAAAAACCATTGAATTATATATTTTAAATGGATGAATTGAATGATATCCGAATTATATCTCAATAAAGCTGTTTTCTAAAAATGTTCCCCGGAAGTCCCACATTTATTGAGCACCCACTATATGCCAGGCACTGAGCTAGGTGCTAGAATGGAGCCCAGGGCAGGAGATAGAGTCATAAGCAGATGGCCACAGTACTGGAGGATTCCTCTCTTACAGTACAGAGAGGGGAGATATATATATATTTGGCCATGTGTGTGCAGAACTTCCCTGCCCAGAGATCAAACCCACGCCCCATACATTGAAAGCACAGAGTCTTAACCACTGGACCACCAGGGAAGTCCTAAACATAATTTTAAAAATGAAAACAAACCCATCCTTACTTGTCTGCATGAACTGAAAGGGTGCATATTTGGACACTTCACAACCCATCCCAAACCATGCCTGGCTTACCCATGTCAATATCTGAGTGACATTGTTTATGTCCACAGCAAAGATAGCACTATAGACTGACAGGTCAGTCTCTTTGCTCAGCAAGAGTGGAGAAATCAAAAAATTTGGCTGCCTGTTCTCCTAGTTGCTGTCTGTGAAGATAAACAAAAGAACAAGGGCTGGACCTGATGGAGACCCTCCCTGCAGGACCCGCCCTATCTCAGCTAGCCTGGGTTCCCCCTGGCCTCCCTTCTCTCAGTGTGGCCAGCGGGTGACTCTGGCGGGTGGCCGCGAGAGCAAAGAGGACCGACATTCTCGTCCAAAAATAAATCATGGCCCTGAATGAGTAAACAAGAAACGAGGGCGGAGGAGGGGACTGGGAAGGGCTGAGGGGAAAGAGAGAGCTGTGATTTTCTTGGGAAGATGAAGGCAGCCTTCAGAGGCTGGCCTCCCAGGGCTGGGCTGACAGCCGTGTGCGGAGCCTCTGCTGGGCCCCCAGCTGCTCCCAGCCTCCTGACGCCTTCCCTGCTGGGTCTTGACCCCTGAGGCTGACACCTCTCTCGGGGTGGACTCCATCAGCACTCAGAAAAGTCCTTCCCTTGCAACTCTTTCTGTAAACCCAGGGTGACCTTTGACTGGTCACTGAGTGCAATAGGCTCCCTGCCCTCAGCCCATCTTACAGAGAAGGAAATTGAGGCTCAGAAAAGGGGAGAGAGGACTTCCCTGGTGGCATGGTGGATAAGAATCCATTTGCCAGTGCAGGGGACACGGGTTCGATACCTGCTCTGGGAAGATCCCACATGCTGAGGAGCCCCTAAGCTGGTGCACCACAACCTCGGAGCCCACGTACTGCAACTGCTGAAGCCGTTGCACCTGGAGCCTGTGCTCCGCATCAAGAGACGCCACCGCAGTGTGTCCAAGCACAGCTACAGAGTAGCTCCTGTTCCCTACAACTGGGGAAAGCCCGTGTACTGCAGCCAAGACCCAGCGCGGCCAAAATCAACAAACACATAGAAAATAGAAAAGAAACAATGAAGGGCTTTTTAAAAGGGACGAGAGCAGATTGGGATCCAGTAGTGACGGGCTCCAGATATCCTCCCCAGGTCTGGTGTTTGGCAGTTTTGAAGGAGGAGGTATCTGAAGGGATGGAAGTGCTTGGTCAAAAGCAGCTGAGGTCAGTAGATCAGTAGAGCTCTGGGTGAAGGCTCGGGTTTTGATCCTGGCTCTGCCCACCTGCAGCCTTTGTTTCTGCTCCTTCTGGGAACAGCATCTTGGTGTGAATAGGGCTGATCCTCTCCCCTCTCAGTGAAGTCTCCCAGACCCTCCCAATCAGTGTATTGGGGCCCTTTAACCACTGTAACTGGTTTGAAGAGAGAGGCACATGCCCCAGGCTGGGTCAACAAAATGCAGTCGTGGTGATTCTACTGTGCATGCGTACTCAGTTGCTTTAGCTGAGTCCGACTCTTTGCGACACCCTGGACTATAGTCCTCCAGGTTCCTCTGTCCATGGGATTCTCCAGGAAAGAATATTGGAGTGGGTTGCCAGGCCCTCCTGCAGGGAATCTTCCCAACCCAGGGATCAAACCTGCGTCTCTTGTGTCTCCTGCACCGGCAGGAAGGTTCTTTACCACGAGCGCCATCTGGGAAGCCCTGCTTCTACTATAGCTATCAGAAAACAGAGCTCTTTTAAACGTCGCTTCAGTGTGTGACTGTCAGCTCAGAGCAGCTGGCCATGATCTTGCCTGCCTGGAAATGAAGCTGACACAGGACAGCAGAGTTGAGAGGTGACAGAGAGGCTGCCGAGGGAAGTAGGTTAAGCACCTTGGTTCAGTTGCGCCTGAAGCTATCATGTTCAATCCCATCAACCAATTAGTTCCCTTTAGCCTTCATGCAGCTGACAGAGCTGGCGTGGATCTAGCCCTTGATTAAGGGTTGTTCATTTCTCTGGGCCTTGGTTTCTTCCTCTGCAAAACAAGTGTGCTTATCTAAGTTGAACGGGGCGTGAGGGATGAGTGCCCTGCAGGTGCCCTGAGCTGTGCCTTGCCTGGTGTTTTTGTTTGTATTTGGCTGCACCAGCTGGCTTTTGGGATCTTAGTTCCCTAATCAGGGATTGAACCTGTCCCCCCTGCGGTGGAAGTGTGGAGTGTTAACCACTGGACCGCCGCCAGGAAGTCCCACGTGCCTGGTGTTATAAAATCTCTAGTGTTATCTAGCACACCTCCAGCTCACCCTGGGCTCCTCCTGATACTGACACTGAAAGGTTTTCCAAGTGATGCCGGTGAGCCCAACCGTTCCTCCCCACTGCAACTGTCCTCCAAGAACACCGAAGGCCAGAAGGATGGGGGGGAGTGGACATCTCAGGCTGGGCTCTCGAGGCCGAGGTTCCAGGGTGGGCAGGGGGAGAGATGAGCCACTCCCAGAGAGGACAGGCTTGGCTCCGAAACCCCCAGAAGTGACTTCCCTCGGGCTCAGGGCTGGGGTGGAGCCCGCCACTGTGTCTGCAGTCCCGTTTCAGGTAACAGCTGAAGATGGAGGCTGTTCTGACAGCCCCAGAGAGACAGTAGCATTGACGCATGAATGGAACCGCTTGAAAAGTCCTTCCTGGTGCTTGTTTTGCTAAACAGCTAGCTGTTCAGCACATGGGGTCTTTTGCTCTGTGTCTCTTGGCCCACTAAGGGGCAGGAAAGGTGTGGCACATTGGCCTGGAGGACTGACACCCTCTGCCCTGGCCTCTTGCATCTGTGACTGGCTCTTGGAGCAGAGCCTGAAACAAGCATTTGTGGGCAAGTGATTTTTTTTTAATATTTAGTTATGTGTTTATTTGACTGTACCTAGTCTTAGTTGCAGTGTGCAAACTCTTAGTTACGGCATGTGGGATCTAGTTCCCTGACCAGGGATCGAACCCGGGCCCCCTGCATAGGGAGCATGGAGTCTTAGCCACTGGACCACCAGGGAAGTCCCTTGAGTGACTTTTTTTTCCCTCGAGTGATTTTTAAAGAAAATCGCAGAAGGACAGGGAAGGGAAGATGTGAGCAGGTGGAGGGATGGCAGGAAAGTCCAGGTGTGCATCCTGCAGAGTCCTTGGAGGGTGGTGTTGGTTCTGTCCTGCTGGGAGATCTGGAAATGTATTATGCCATTGGTTATGGCTGCCCTGGGGAATGTCAACTCAAGGTACTTGTGGCCCTCTGGTCGGCATGCAGGCAAAGGGTGCTCCAGGAGCCCAGAGGATCCCCTGGCAACCACAAGCAGTCACACAGTGTCCTCGAGGTTAAACAGGGAGAGGGATGGAGGGGTGTGGATGGAGTAGCATGGTGTCTATTTCTATTCCTGCCCTTCCATGTTGCTCTTTTAAAAGTATACATTGGTGAAGTCAGATATAAAAGGCCACGTGTTGTGTGATCTCATTTATATGAAAAGTCCAGAACAGGCAAATCTACAGAGACAGAAAGCAGAGTGATGGTAGCCAGGGGCTGCTAATGTGGATGGAGTTTCCTTTGGGGATGGTGAAAGTGTTCCGGAACTACTGGGTTGGCCAAAGGGTTCACTTGGGTTTTTCAGTAACAACTTATGAACAACCTGAGTGAACTTTTTGGCCAACCCAATACATAGAGGTGGTGGTCATACAACATTGTGACTATGCTAAATGCTATGGAATTAAACATTTTAAAGTGGTAACTTTTATGTTGTGTAACTTTTACAACAATTTTAAAAAAGCATAAATAGGGCTACGCCCCTGCTGTGCTCTGAAGCCTCCCATGATTCCCCACTGTTTTAGGACAAAACCTATACTTATCCCCCACCCTAGAAACCTCTCACCCTCAACCTTCCCCCTTCTCTTCATCTCCCTCCTCTTCCCCATTTATACCTCAGGACCTTTGTACTTGCCATTCTCTCTGCCCAGCTTGCTCTTATTCATCCTTCCCAGACCAGGCTCCAGTAGAGCCCTTTCCCTGTACCTTGGGAAAGTGAAAGTCAAAGTTCCTTAGTCGTGTCTGACTCTTTGCAAGCCCATGGACTATACAGTCAATGGAATTCTCTAGGCTAGAATGCTGGAGTGGGTAGCCTTTCCCTTCTCCAGGGGATCTTCCCAACCCAGGAATTGAACCCAGGTCTCCCGAATTGCAGGTGGATTCTTTACCAGGTGAGCCACAAGGGAAGCCCAAGAATATCAGAGTGGGTAGCCTATCCCTTCTCCAGCGGATCTTCTGACCCAGGAATCGATTCTTTATCAGCTGAGCTATCAGGGAAGCTTCCTTCAAATCACTGACTGCAGGCTGTAATTTCATTGTGGTTTTAGATCTTGGATGGAAAGTTCCACCAGGAAGGAGCAGTTAGGTGTTTCCCAGATGTGTAGTGAGTGAATGAGTAAGCAAATGAATGCATGACTGAATGAATGAGTGAATGAATGAATATGAATGAATGAATTAGTGATGAATGGATCAATGAATATGTGAATGAATGAATGTGAGTGATGAATGAATCAATGACTATGTGAATGAATGAATTAGTGAATGAATGAATGTGAGTGAATGAATGAATTAGTGATGAATGAATCAATGAATATGTGAATGAATGAATGAATGAGTGGTAAACCAACAGAGATGGACAGGGGCTAGCTACCAAGATGGTGTCAGGGAGATGCTGGAGGGACTTTCGTGGCAGCTTACAAACAGCAGTCCTGCAGGAAGCGCTGTTTAATCACCTATTTGACACGGGAAGAAACTGTCTAGATTCACAGCTGGTTCTTTCTTCTCCTAAGATTGCAGCTGCCTCTGAAACAAAGACCGACAACTGACGCCGGCATGCACTTCATCATTTTTACTTCCTTTGAATGTTCTTCAGTGGGTTTTCTTTTCAAACTGCATAGGCGTGCACTCTCGCTGTGCCCAGGCAGGTGGCTGGGGAAGGGATGGGAAGAGCTTCTGCTCCACCCCCTGCCCCACCCCCACCACTTTCCCCATGACTCAGGCAGCTTGGAGCAGACCCTTCTCTCTTTGCATGTGGGGGATCTGCTTACATTTTATATATTATGTTTTCTACAAAAATCACATCACGTTTTGCAATTTTATCCTTTAGGTTCCTACAAAAAAAAAATCATATCACTCTTCGGATTTTGTCCCCCCCAGGGTCTAACTTCTTCGTGAAAAGCTCCATCAGATCTCACATCAAAGACCCCTTAACTTCTCCCTGCCTTCCCTCTGTTTGCTCTGTTCTCAGGATTCCGCCTCACACCTGTGGACATCGAGAGTCAGGCCCCAGGTTCACCTCAGTGTGTTTGCCAGGTGAGGGGGAAGATCGTGACTTTTAAAGACACTGGCCCAGATCAGCTGGCAGAAAGGCTGGAGTATGGAGCAACCCCATGGAATACAGCTCGGCAGCTCCTCAAAAGATTAAATGTAGAGTTTCTATAGGATCCCATAATTCCACACTTAGGCGGAGACTCTGAAGAATTGAAAACAGGAGTTCAAAACGTATAAGCGAGTACTCTGAGCAGCACTATTCACAATCATCAAAAGGAGGACACAATCCAAATGTCCACTAACAAATGAATGGAGGAAGCCACACAGCAAAATGTTACTCAGCCGTAAAAAGGGAGGAAGCACTGAAACACTCTACAATATGACCAAACCCTGAAAACACTGTGCTGAGGGAACGAAACCGGAAACAGAAGGCCGCATAATGTGTGATCGGTTTCTATGAAATGTCCAGAACATGCAGATCCAGAGACAGAAGGCAGAGCAGAGAGCACAGATTATTAGAGGTTGGGTCGGGGGACCGAGGAGTGACTGATAGTGGGCATGGGGTTTCCTTTTGGGGTGAATGTTCTAGAAATAGATAGGGATGGTCCTTGCACAACATCACGAATGTATTAAATGTCACTTAATTGTTCACTTAAAGATGGTAAATCTCAAGACTTCCTTTGTGGTCCAGGGGTTAAGAGACTCCATGGTCCCAAGGCAGGGAGCGGGTGTGGGTTCCATCCCTGGTCAGGAAACTAAGATCCCACGTGCCATGCAGCATGGCCAAAAACTTTAAAATTTCAAAATAAATGAATAAAATGGTGAATTTTATGTTATGTTAATTTTACGTCAATAAGAAAAAACAAAAAATTGGGGTGATCCTCATGGAAGCCAGCAAGGAGGGAAGTGCTGTTCCTGCCAATGCAGGCAGCCACTGGGCATTAGGAATTCTCACATCTGTCGGGGCTTGTGGTCAGCAAGGCCCCCTCTTCTCAGGGATTTATTGGCTGCGTGCATTGCTTTCCTCCAAATCTCTTGCTCATTCACACTTCTTGGCTGACGCTCCAGGACAGCATTAATATCCTTATCTACAAATGAGGAAGCTGAGGTTCCCAGGGGGTGAGGTGAATTTTCCAAGATCACCCATTATGGCTGTTCCCTCACATCAGGAACTTAGGACTTTATTTTTAGGAGGAGAAGGCCAACAAGGACCCTCAGTGACGGGCGTCCAGCCTCACAGAACAACGGAAACAGTACAGCGAATATTTGTGAGCTTTGAAGCCTGCTATTGCTGATTCTCAGAAGCCCGGGATTAGATGCTACTATTCTTCTGTTTCATGAATGAGGACAATAAGGCTCAGAGAGGTGAATCACTCACCCTAGGTCACACAGCACAGGGAGGACATATTAGGACTGAGGATTCAAACCCTCAAGTTCTGCTTTGCTCTGAGCTGTCTCTGGGCAAGAGCAAGTTATCAAGTAGTAGACACTGAGATCTTGAAGCCAAAGCCTCATATCTCACACTTGGACCAGGAACTCCAGAAACTGGGAGATGGCGCTTCCACAAGCCCAAACAGAGGAGTCTCTGGAGAAAAATCAAGCTCAGCTCAGCTCAAGAGGTCCCCCTCCTGGGGTTCTGAAGAAAGCAGCTGAAGAAGGAAATAGATGAGGCCCCTGGACCAGGAAACATGTTTGTCAAATGGAGCAAAACTGAAGTTTTGCCTTTAGCCAGACAAGAAACAATGCCTATTTTCCTTCCTACATTGAACTGGAGGGAATAAACTAATGGGGGAATTTGTTGTAGCAAAAACAGAAATGAGTGAACAGCCAAACAGGCCTGCAAGAGTTAAACAATCTTGGTTATTCTTAACTGTTACTACTAACAAACACTTGGGCCGGACTTGTCCTTTACAAAGCTCATTACTCTCTGACTCCATATAGATTATAATCTGCGCCTGGCATTCTTCTCCCTTTACTCTCCCTTGTAGCATTCTGCATTTCAGAAAGGTCAGGGGCTGATAACTTCAGGGACACCGGACCCAGCTGGGCTGCCTAATGCTAGCTGTGTTCATTTTGAAACTCTGCAAAAGAAAAAAATATAAGGCATGCCCTTCAAGAGGATAGAAAACCTCTCCCTCTTCCCAAGAAAGGGGCACAGTTCTTGAGGCACTAGCCTGCTGTGTTTCGTTTTTGCTGGCAAAAACAATAAAGCTACTCTTTTCTATTTCCTCCAAACTTTGTCTCCGTATTTCTGTTTGGCATTGGTGGATAAGGAGCCAAGATTTTGGCAATAGTGAGACCAACTGGAAATCCTGGTGTTTAGTGCGAGTCTGGAGTCAGACTCCAGACCTCAGCTTCTCCACTGGGAAATGGGCCAGCTCCTGCTGGATGTGAAGATTACAGTCCAGAGAGACCATTGGAAGGAGATTGGTTACAGCGCATAGTCTGGGCTACAGGCTCCGAAGTCGACACCTGTGATCTCCTTTGACTCTGAAAGCAAAGCCAAGGCTTAGTTCATCATCCACGTTTTCCTAGACCATAAATTTCTGTCACTCTAAAATGATATAAGCAAAAATTTCAAACCACAAAGAGATAGAGGAAAGTCCACCTACAGCTCAGCCCACTTCCCAGGGAACCCCTGTTGATAGGTGAATGTGGAGTTTTCCAGAATTTGTCTGTGATGATGCATGTATGTTTTCTGAGCTTGTATCTCTGCTTCCCTAGACTCAGCGCTTTCATTGCCCAGGGGCCCAGGTTCGATCCCTGATTGGGGAACAAAGATCCTGCAAGCTGTGTGGTGTGGCCAAAAATTAAAAGTAAATAATTAAAATGGCACTGTAAAATACTGGAGAAAAGTGGCTTTTCAATTAGTGGTACATTTCGGACTCCCTTAACTTATACTTCATCATCCGATGTTATGAATGAAGGAGATGGAATCCTAGAGGTCATGGAGCTTGTTCAAGGTCACCCACTGTCATGGCCCCGGTTTAGGACTTGACTTGGGTCTGCACATCCCACCCCAAAGTGGGTCTCCTTCAGACACTGTGCTCATTATCCTTTCATGAAACACTCATTCAATGCTGGGGGTTTAAGACAAGAAGGCCTGGGTGAAGGAGCTCTCAACCTGGGTGAGACAGAGTGGGACTTGAACGCCCCAAGCCAAGGGTTTGAGGGACGGACCTGGGGAAGCCAAAGGGGCAGTCGGGCCTCTGTTGGGCAGAGCAGGGAGGGCTGCCTGGAGGAGGAGACATGGGAGGTGGGCCTTGAAGGTTGAATAGAGATCCTGCAGGCAGAGTGGGGCCTCAGGGCAGGGTGGAGAGTCACCCCCAACTGATGGCCAGCGGGCAGTTTAGGAGTCTCCCTCACTCTTGACATCCAGGAGCAGAAGACAATACTTGACCCCAGGGCTCAGCTGTAAGTCTCAAGGACTGGCTCAAAAGGTTTGCCAGCCCTCCCCAGATGGGGAAACTGAGGCTTCAGCAGGCACGGAGACTGAAGTGCTCCCTGTGCAGCCTGGGCCTGGGCTCTTCCCCTTCCTGGGCCTCGGTTTCCCCATCTGTACAAAAGGTACAGGACAGCTGGCAGAATCTTCCAGCTGAGCAGGAGTCTGGCTCCAGCCCCAGCAAAAGAATGTCACCCCTGGTTGCTCCCTCTGATAGAACCCGTGGAGTTCTAAACACATGGGAGTTTGACAATTTACCTCCCAAACACGTGGGAGTTTGACAATTTACTCCTCTCCTAGGGGCTGGACCCTAGGCCTCAGCCTAGGAAGGGGGGCAGTTTTGGGGGTGTGGCTCTGCCCATGGACGGGGCTGAGGGCACTCTGAAGGGGGTTGGGATCCTCACGGTCAATGCCTGCTTCACAGGTGGGGAAGCTGAGGCCCAACAGGATGCGGTAAGGAAGGGTCAGTAACGGTACCAGTCCCTCTCCAGAAGTGGGCCTGGCTTCCCCTGCACATTCACTATCGTATTTCACGGGAGGAGTCGAGGTATAGAGTCCCACTGCCTGCTATGGCAGGTGCCCTTTTCTGTCTCCCTTGCTCCCAGCTGGTGCATCCTCAGCCCTCATGATGACACTTGGGCAGGCGTAGAAAGGGGAGTCAAGGCCTGGAGAGGCAGGGTCCCCTACCCTGGTTGATGGCCACTCTGGGAACCATCGGCTATAGCTGAGCTTACTCCACACTGGTCAAAATAGGGTGGAGGGGGTGATGGGGTTAAAGGAATCAGGGGGAAGCCAAGAGCGGTGGCAGCTGGGCCTGGGTCCTGAGTACAGTGCAAGGACATGGTCCAGAGGGGTCAGGGTCACAGGCTCTGGTTTGCAATGGAGCACTTTCAGGATCCACAGCCCTTCTACACTCTGGCAAGGCAGACACAGCTGGGGAAACAAGGGCACCCCCAGGGTTGCCCCCAAAGTCGAGTGGCATGGGAGCACTGTGGAGGGAGGCAGTGAGGTGGAGAGGACGCAGGGAGGGCTCCAGAAATGCTACTTCTAGAGCTTTATCCACAAAGATAATCTGTGATGTCAGGCCAAAGGTTCTGGACAACTCATGGGGCTATGGGTGGGGAACTTGTGAGATAAGTGATAGTCCAAGGCTATCCGTGTGCATGCGTGCTTAGTCATATCTGACTCTTTACAACCCTATGGACTAGCCCACCAGGCTCCTCTGCCCATGGGATTCTTCAGGCAAGAATACTGGAGTGGGTTGCCATGCCTTCCTCCAGGGGATCTTCCTGACCCAGGGATGGAACTCACATCTCTTATGTCCCCTGCATTGGCAGGTGTTCTTAACCACTAGCACCCACCTGAGAAGACCAGTCCAAGACATATATACACTTAAATGTCTTTTTTGAAAGTTAAGTGAAAAAACGCAGAAGGCAGAATAGAATGTGAAGTATAATTTGCATTTTTAAGAAGGGTTCTGTCTAAAACATGCCCATATATAAAATCATCTACACAAAGGGATCTGAGACCTAGGTGCCTTGGGTTGTGGAAAATTATTTTCCCATGGAACACAATTCTGTACATTTTGACTTTAGCTAGTCATTACTTATTCACAAACAGTACTTGAAAATTATACTCATGTGGAAACACTGTTTAGACCATGAGGAAGCAAGTCTCTAGGTAGCAGGCAGTTCAGTTCAGTTCAGTTGCTCAGTAGTGTCCGACTTTTTGATGCCATAGACTGCAGCACGCCAGGCCTCCCTGTCCATCACCAACTCCCGGAGCTTGCTGACTCACGTCCATCGAGCCGGTGATGCCATCCAACCATCTCATCCTCTGTCGTCCCCTTATCCTCCGGCCTTCAATCTTTCCCAGCATCAGGGTCTTTTCTAATGAGTCAGTTCTTTACATCAGGTGGCCAAAGTATTGGAGTTTCAGCTTCAGCATCAGTCCTTCCAATGAATAGTCAGGACTGATCTCCTTTAGGATGGACTGGCTGGATCTCCTTGCTGTCCAAGGGAGTCTCAAGAGTCTTCTCCAACACCTTAATAAGCTTATTTAATAAGCTGTCTGGGTTGGTCAGCTTTTCTTCCAAGGAGCAAGGTAGCATGCATGCTGAGTCTTAAATTTTTATTTTTTGTTACTTTTACATGGGAGTGGGAAAGAGGGGAAACCTCTGTGCTTTGTTCTGCATCTATCTGGGTTTTGCATTTTATTTTTTTTTAATTTTTTACTTTATTTTTCTTTACAATACCGTATTGGTTTTGCCATACATTGACATGAATCCACCATGGGTGTATATGAGATCCCAATCCTGAATCCCTCTCCCACATCCCACCCCATTGGGTTTTGCATTTTAAAAAATCTTTGACAAAGAAAATATATTCATGTTGTCTGGACATGTATGCTTGCGTGTATTACACGTACATGTTACATAGGTCCACAGACTAGAGCTTCTCCAGCAGCACCGCCTGCCTTTCTCAAGGTCCTGGTCCAGAGGCTTCCCAGGAGAGGGGAAGATGAGGGGGGAGGAAGGGGTGGGGAGAGGCCATCCACATTGGTAACGTTATGTTCAGGTTCCAATCAGCCCTAAATGACAAGGTAGCAGAGGAAATTTTACCTTCCAAACTGAAAGAAATCCTTCCCAAATCGCAGGGGGAAATAGGCCTGAGGTGAAGACCATCTTGAGTTCTCCTGGGTGGAGAACTTTGCTGTGTGCCTTTGTCCAGGTAATCTTGCCCAGCCCCGCACAGTGAGAGGAGCTGGGAAGGGGGTCTCCCAAGAGGGAGGAGGAGCGTGGGTGGGGCCCAGGTGGGTTCTCAGCTTTCTCGTGGGCAGACACCACCTGCAGGGCTCTGGCGAGGACAGCACGCGTGGGGCTTCTTGGCTGACAAGCCCTCTTATCTTGATTACATGGGCCCCCGTCACTCCTGAGCGTCCTCTGGGACAGTGAGAGGAGCACTTCAGGGGACCCACCCCAGCTTCCTAAGGAGCCTCGTCTCCTCCACCCCGAACTTGCTAACGAAGCCCCCAAACCTTCCTGGGCTGCCTGCTACCCTGGCCCAAGCAGGCTGCTGCCCATCGGGCTGCGCTCAGGTGGAGGTGCCCACAGGTCCTTCAGGTGCCAGGCTTGCCCACCTGTGTGCTCTGGATCCTCCCTCCTCACCGGAAGGGCCAGGGGCTGCCAAAGGGGCGAGCAGACACAGACAGGGAACAGCATATGGGAACAGCCACAAGCTCTCAAGATATTCCACAGGCCAGCTCCGAAGTCAGGGCGAAGCCCAAGTGGGCCTTGCTCTAACTCTGGCAGCTCGAATCCCAACCCTGGGAAGGCTGTGAGATGGGCAGGTGAACTGTGGGTAGCTCAGGTAAAGCTCCTATATCCTGACACTCTCTCAAAGGCAGATTTCTGTACCCAGCAACTCGCCCCTCGTTCTCCACAAGAAATATGGTGGACCAGCCACTATGCTTGGCCCTGATCACTGCCTGCTCTCTGGCACCCTTCAGGCTTTCCTCGGGACTCACCAGGCCCCCCAGCTGCAGCGGGGCAGTCAGAGAGGCCCCAGCTGGCAAAGCACATGCCTGAGAGGCAGCAATTTTACAATCTGTCTCCATGTAGGCCCCACCACATCCACCACATGTTCCCTGGCCAGTATGATTGAAAAATGCATCAATGGAGACCATGGAAAATTGGGTTTTCTCTACATTTATTTCAACTGCTAAATGATTAACAACATCCACAACTTCTTAGATTAAAAAAAAAAAGAAAAAACAACCCCAAACCCCCCAAACTTCCATTTTGTAACATCACAAATGTCTTCTAGGTTTTACCAAAGACCAAAAAGCTAAAATTCTCTATATGATTTCCAGTGATGGAAACGAGGCAGAGACAGTAAGCACCCAAAGTGGCGAGTTAGCACTTTCCGGATGCCTGTCGTCCTCACGGAAGAGCCCCTGGAACTAGAATGACAGAAAAGACACTGTGACTTTGACAAGGCCATGCAGCTGCACGTCACGCTTGCTTGCATGCATGCTCCCTGCAGAGTGGCCTCTGCCAGAGAGCAAGGGCAGGCGTGGAGGGCCAGCGTGCTGGTCCTCGGCCGACAGACGGCACAGGACGCACCGCCATGCTCCTCCCTAGCCCCCACAACGCCTTGACTGCCTCAATGCCATCTCCACAGAAATGTCACCTGAGTGTTTACGGGACTTTCCAGGCTCAAGAAGTAGGTGTTCCCTTTGACGTTTGCCAAAGGCTCACTGTCAGCCAAAGCAGGACACCCCCAGGAGGAGTGGCAGGAGGCTGTGGATTGGATAGGGCTCGAATCCTGGGGATTCCTAAAGTATTTTATTTATAAATAAAAGCAGAAAGCTAAGAACGAGCATACTAGGACAAAGTGAATATGATGGTCAAAGCTACGCTTCAAGAGCGAGAACTCATGCTGGGGGTGCGCACCTCCCTCTGGGCGTGCGCTGGGTGTGCGTGCTCTGTGACAGGCCATGGGGAGCCAGGCCCGGTCTCAGAGTTCGGTCACTCTGCCTGACTCACAGCCAACATGGAAGGCTGCTGGAAGGATTAAAAAAGAAAGGAGGTGATTCCCCCAGGTTGTGGTTCCCCCAAACCACACCACCAGGCTGTCTCAGCTCTGTTGAAGAACTCCAGCATGTCCACCCATAAAGATCTGCCAAAACAACAGAAGTGACCAGAAGCCAGCAGAGCTCAGGGGACTACCCGTGACATGAAGAAAGGCAGCATCAGGTGGGAACGCGATGCTGTGCCAACGAGTGCGGGCCAGACAGAGAGATCCAGAGGAGGCTGGGACTACAGCCGAGGAGAGCTGAGGATTTGAGAAAATGAGGATTTCGTAACTGCCAATAAAAGTGGCTGATGGGGTAATTCACTACTCTGTCCCCCAAGTTCACAGTATCAGCAGGATCTAGTTTTTCAGATTTTGACAGATATTTAAAACTTCAACACTGCTGCTTTCTGATGAAGGGGTGAGAGATCCCCACAGCCTGAGAATTCCACATGTAGCTGCAAGAGGCAGAGTGTGAGAAGCTGGAAGGGGCGGCAATCATACGTCTTGAAATAGCAAACAGCTGCAGATCCTACCCCAAGAGGATCCTTTCTGTTCCGCACAAAGGCCCTAATAAAACAATTCTTTACATTGCCACACACGCAAAAAATGAAATCTTGAAGAGTTTACACCTCCTACCCTACCCCTTTGCAGGAAACACTCCATATGTGGTTTTTAAAAAAAACTAGTTTGCTTTGTGGATTTTAAAGAGAATGTAAATTTGGGGAAAGTTTCATTAGTGTAATGATTACTCCCCAATGAATTTAGCTGCTGAATACATTGGTGAAATTTCATTAAGTCTCCAGGGATGCATTTAAGAGTTGAGACTCCATAAATAATATGTTCATTGAATCCACTTGTGTAAAGAGCTTTAGCACTCAGACCGACAGGCTGTGGTGCTACAGCGCAGGCTTCATTACTCCTGATTCACATTCCCTATTTGAATTTGAGAAGACACAATCTGTGACTGTCTCGGGATCAAGTCTGCTCTTACAGAGCAGCGTGTCCTGGGACAGGAAACCCGACAGTGGCCGGCTCCCGAGCGCTCGCAGGGCGCTGGTGCCTGCCAGGGCAACCCCACCTTCTGAGTGGGGCCAGCAGAGACCCGCAGAAGACCTGCTGCCAGAAGCAATTGGAAGAAGGGGGAAAGGCAAAAGCAGGCTGGAAACGGGGCCTTTTTGTGTGTGTTTTAAGAAAAAGAAAAGCCAGGGGGTGGAACCTCCACACCAGAAACTGCAGAGATGTCTGTTTTCAGTGTACACACCAAACCTGCTTGGGCACTGGCTCCAGGGCTGATCCGGGACAGAGGTGGTGTTTTAAGAGCAATTGCTGCTGCAAGCCTTATCTTTCTCACCAATGGTTTTCATCTATTCAGGGAGAGAACGATTTTGTTCAAAACTGAGTCGGAAATTATGGGTGGGGAAGACAACTAAAAGCAGGGGAGAAAGATAAGGATATTTATAGGCCAAAGGCCCTCGGGAAGGAAAAGGACTGGAAGACCCTCAAATCGAGACGAGGGATGAGTGGCGTCCTCTGCGGTGCCAGCTTCAAGGTCACCCTGACACGTGCAGGACACAAGGCCACTCCCGAGGCAGCTTGTTTCCACAGGACGGCTCGGCGCTCAGGCCCCACCACAGGCTGCAGGCAGCGTGCAGGGTGAGTGTGAGGCTCGCTTCTTTAGCCAAACCTGGAAGGTGAGGGGCGGGACGCACCCACAGCCAAACACCCCTAGTGTTTCCCTCACAGAGTTTTATGATTTTGGGGGGAGTGACACTTTGGTGCTTGTGTTCTACGTCCTGGCACGTCAGCTCAGGCAGAGAGCCCCCACTGGCTCACACACATACCTATTTGCTGGCCCGTCTGTGTCTGTACATCTGCATCATCCTCTGACGGAACATCAGCCCATCTTCTGTAGCATCTGGAACCCCAGGTTCTTGTCGGTCAGCTTCTGCTGGGCAAAATCAAAGTCCTTGGGTTTCTGAGGAGAGAGAAGAGTGTGGCACGTGAGAGGCAGCAAAGCACCTGGATCAAGAGTCTGCCCTGGGCTGCCCCTGGACATGGTCCAGTACTAACACCCCCAATGCCCCTGTGATGCCCCTAGATGCTCAAGATCAAGTCACGGTCCCGGCAACATTCCCTGGGTGGACTGATACTTGTAAAGGTTGGAGGTCACAGCTTGAGGTGTCCCCAGGGAACTGAACCAGAGCAGTTTGTCAGGCTTCGCTGCGACCGCTCTTGCTGCAGTGTTGAGACTATGAACTAAACTTTGGGCGGGGATGGTAGGGCCTGGGCCCAAAATTTTGACTAGGAAGATCCCAGAGTGGAGACCTGAATAAAGAAAGTGGCCATATCCCAGGCTGGGTGGAACAGGCCTTGAGGCAGGAAGGCCCCCGGAGTGCCAGAGTCCGAGAGGAAGCAGGGCTAAGGCAGAAGAGGACCAGATAGGAATGGCGAGAGGCTGTACAGAAAAGCTGTCTCAAAGGGTCCTCTCTATTCGACGTCCACTCCTCTCTCATCGTTTCATTCATTTCTGTGAGCTTTCAAAACGCTAGACAGTGACTCCATTCTGGAAGCTTCCTGGGCAGCCCTCAGGCTTTACTTACCAAACCTATGTGTGTGTCTGGTCCTTCTCAGGTCTGGGGCTCTGAGTGCTCCCCAAGGGCAGGGATGAGGTTTTACCTGGACTCTAGGGTCCATGTCTAGCACAGAGCAGACCTCGCTGAGAGTGGGTGCAGCTGGGAAGGATGGAGCCTGGGAATGACCTTGCGGGTGGAGAAGTAAGAAGCCCTGGCAGAGATCTGGGCTCCAGAGCAGGCTGCGGGGAGACGAATGAAAAGGCCCAGAGGCCTCTGGAGGAGACACCTGCCCGGTGTGAGCTACAGGGATCTCCATTCACTCATGAATATTCATGTGCTGCGAAGTCTGGGCAGCTAGGGGCTCACAGTTCCTGCCACTTGAGCCTGTTTCTTTAATCCATTTATGGCCCGGGAGACTGAGAGGGGCTCATGCGCTCCCAGGGAGAAGGTTCCCTTGTCCTGATCAAGGCAGCGAGGAGTAGCAGGGAGGGTTCCAGTGTGGGTGGGAAGAGGGTGCAGAATGGGCAGGAAAGGTCAGCCACAGGTCCCCCAAGGGCAGGCTTGCACCCCGCTTCAGGAAAGCTGTCCAAGTGGAAGCAACAAGAGGAACAGGGGTCCACTCAGCCAGACAGCTCTTGGTGAGTTTTCAACCGTGTCTAAGAATCAGCCTGCCCGGTCTCCTGGGGCTAGAGCAAAGCCATGCACCTGAGGCCAGGCTGCAGAGTGCACAGAGAGCTACGAGGAGACCTCCTCCCTGTCAGCAGTCACCCCAAAGAGAGACCCACGGTGGCAGGGTACCAGCTGGCTGCACACTGGGTTAACACCATTTTATTTAATCCTCGTGGGATCTCCTACCTGCAAGGTAGGTGCAACTGTGTGTACAGATGTACACACAGAACCTCATGCCAAGATTAGATGGCCAGGCTGAGCCTGAAACAGCTGCCTTCTGTTAAAAACACATGCTTCAGGCAGAGGAAGGTTCCTGCTCCCAGCTGTAACTGAGGTCACACTGATGCTTCATCTGTCTGCTGAGACTGGCGCGATGCACTTACAACGGTCTGAGCCACCACACGGGCTTTCCTCAGCCCTGGACGCCTGCTGAGACACTTGGTTCCCCACTTACCTCCTGGACTGCTAGGGACCTGTGATGTCCCCACGTGTCCCAGGTGACCTGGGCCAGCCTCACCTGCCTGAGGTTCACTCTCGTCTCCTTCCAATGACCCACCCCTCACAGGGGCGCCCCATTTCAGTCAACAGCAGCCCTGTTCCCTTCACTGTCCAGGCCGACAACCCCAGAGTCACCCTGGACTCTTCTTGGCTTTCTCTGGTCCACATCCAGTCCATCAGTAAGTCCCACCAACTCCACCTCCCCTCACCTGGGCCCCAGCTCTGCCCGGCCTGCTAGCCCACAGGCTGCTTTCCACACAGTAGTTATAATGGCCATGTCTGCTACCCAAATCCCCACCGTGGTTTGGCCCCCTGACTCCTCTCCCAAAGAAGGGGCACAGTGCTGACACCCACCTACAGACCCCATGTGACCTGGCTGCCACCTCCACTTCCTCAGCGCCCCACCCCCACCGCACCACTCTAGGCACAAAGGGCTCGCTGCTGACCTGTGCCTGCCCTGGGGCTTCTATCAGGCCTCCCACCTTGCTCCTCCTCACCCAGCATGCTCGGTTCTGCACATTTCTGCTGTTGACAGCCCTGCTCACTGCTGCCTCTGGGTGGGCAGATGGAAGAGAGAGCACAGGGGGTCGGTGCTGGTCCGTTAATGAACACTCGCACACGCATGCGCACACACACATACACTCACGCATGCACACACACGCTCAGCTTACCAGCAAAGCAGCGCACTCTTTTAACCACAATTATAGCCTACTAAATTTGAACCTCTCTATGGCTGAGACATTATCTTGTTCATCTCGCAGATCCACTGCACACATCAGGCCTTACCCATCCGTTAAACAGACTAATTGCTCCATCCTGTGCTCTGGGCAATGCAAAACAGTTTTAAGAGAGATAAGGCTGTGTGTTCTTTGCATGTTGACAACTGGCCTGCAGAGTGAGTACAGCCTGCAGCCAGTACCCTTGAGAACTAGGGCAAGCTCTGTCACATGTGAGGATGCTCAGCCATGCTCACCTTCTTCTTGGACACAGGGCGACCCCGAGGCCTGTCATAAGCAATTCGAACTGGTTCGTGAACTGGAAGACAAAAGAAATGTATATATACAAATACACAGGTCCTTTCCCCAGATTATTTAGAAGACAAGCATGCTGCAGCTTTGGCTAACGGCCCTTCTGCCAACAGAGCAGGCTAGGAGCTGTACTGTGGGGCCAGCCGTTTGGCCCACAGAGCACAGAAACGAACACAGAGGCTCAGCTGAGTGCTGCCTTGCTGTGGGAGTCTCCTTAAGTGTGGCTGCCATGTTTATGATGACGGACCCAACACATGCACTGCTTTCCATGACTGCAGGAAGGCATTTTGCTTCAACAAATAACTGATTTGTGACACTGCGCCCTCTTCATGCCTCTGCAAGTGTTCCATAAAAACAATCACACTTCTCATACAGAGCACCACTGCTGTTGCCGTTGCTGCTGCTGCTGCTAAGTCGCTTCAGTCATGTCCAACGCTGTGCGACCCCATAGACAGCAGCCCACCAGGCTCCCCCGTCCCTGGGATTCTCCAGGCAAGAACACTGGAGTGGGTTGCCACTTCCTTCTCCAATGCATGAAAGTGAAAAGTGAAAGTGAAGTCACTCAGTCGTGTCCGACTCTTCGCGACCCCATGGACTGCAGCCCACCAGGCTCCTCCATCCATGGGATTTTCCAGGAAAGAGTACTGGAGTGGGGTGCCATCGCCTTCTCCATACAGAGCACTAGATCATATTATTATTATTATATTTGACGAAAGAGAGACTAGCAGGTCTGGTACTATCTCATCAACCACCCTATCAAATAACTGAGAGCTTCTAAAATTGAAAGAATCTCACTTTTCCCCAATGAAGGCCATCATAACAAGTATTCTGATGTGCTACTGCCCTCTGGTAAGTTCTGAAAGACAGAAGAGCTTAGTAGAGAGTTAGCAATCGATTGCAACACTGTTTCTAAACAAAAACCATGAGAACTGTTTGCAGGAGAAACTAGACTGATACTGTTGGGTGTGAATATGATGTTCTCAATAACTTAGAACACAGAGATTCTACACACACAGTGGAGCACTGTTCACCAAAACCACCTCCTCCCACATAAGCATCAAAGAATCAGTCCCACAAAAGAAACAGGGTCCAGGCCTGACTGTGTGGAGACCTGGGTGGGCAGCAGGGAGCCCACCAAAAGCGGCACATGCTGTGATTTACCTACTGACAGTCCGAAAAAGGCAAAACCACAAGGCCAGAAAGTGGTCAGTGGTTGTCGGGGCCAGGGAGGAGACTGTGGAGGGCAGAGAGACCCTTCTGGGAGAAGCCCCAGCTTGGCAGTGCTGGGGCATGCGCCTGTGCACCTCTGCCACAACTCCATAGACTATCCACTTGAAAAGGGTGTGCTTTTATTGCTGGCAAACTGTACCTCAAGGACCATGACCCGCCCTACAGACGGGCAGGAGATGGCCTTCCCTGGCCAAGGCCGGCAGAGTGTGGACTCCACAGGCCCCACTAACTGCTGGCCCAGACTGCTCCATGGCCCCTGCCTCAACATCATCAAGCAGCTATCACTACCCTGGGGCCTTGCAGGAGGGTGGGGCGGCAGTGCTTAGAAAGCTGGGCACCCCTCTAAATCACAGGCAGGAAACAGCCAAGATGACCCAGGCCTGTTTCTTCCACAGCCAAGATTCCCCTGTTGGAAGTTGAGCAATAACTCAAAATAACAAGCAACATGTGGGGTGCTAGAAGCCACAGGCAGCATCTCCTTAGAGTGCCATCTCTGGACCAGCTGGAAACGTCAGTTTCTCATGAACATTTTGGACTGTGTGCAAAACCAACAGGGCTATTCTAGGTTAAAGAAAATACAAGACCGAAGAGCCCTGGGTTGTGCTGGTCCTAGGGGGATTCTCAAAGGTTAGCTGGAGTGATCAGAGGCAGAAGGGGTGACAGGGGCCAGAAGTCATCTTGCAGCTAAACTTGGGCTGGGGGGATCAGGTAAATTCCTCAAAATAGGCCACATCTCCACAATTTTCCATGGCCCCCAGCTGAGCATCATTCCTCCTCAGGTATTAAACAGAAGATGCGCTGAGGCCACTGGACTAATACCCAGGCACTCACCCTTGGGCTCCTGGATGAGACACAGCCTCTTGGGAGCTGGGATCATGCCGACCTTCAGTGACTTGCTGCTGATCCTCTTCCGGGGGAAGCAGGCCCCTGAGGAGGCCTGGGACAGGGCAGGCCTCAGAGCACTAGATCATATTATTATTATTATATTTGACGAAAGAGAGACTAGCAGGTCTGGTACTATCTCATCAACCACCCTATCAAATAACTGAGAGCTTCTAAAATTGAAAGAATCTCACTTTTCCCCAATGAAGGCCATCATAACAAGTATTCTGATGTGCTACTGCCCTCTGGTAAGTTCTGAAAGACAGAAGAGCTTAGTAGAGAGTTAGCAATCGATTGCAACACTGTTTCTAAACAAAAACCATGAGAACTGTTTGCAGGAGAAACTAGACTGATACTGTTGGGTGTGAATATGATGTTCTCAATAACTTAGAACACAGAGATTCTACACACACAGTGGAGCACTGTTCACCAAAACCACCTCCTCCCACATAAGCATCGAAGAATCAGTCCCACAAAAGAAACAGGGTCCAGGCCTGACTGTGTGGAGACCTGGGTGGGCAGCAGGGAGCCCACCAAAAGCGGCACATGCTGTGATTTACCTACTGACAGTCCGAAAAAGGCAAAACCACAAGGCCAGAAAGTGGTCAGTGGTTGTCGGGGCCAGGGAGGAGACTGTGGAGGGCAGAGAGACCCTTCTGGGAGAAGCCCCAGCTTGGCAGTGCTGGGGCATGCGCCTGTGCACCTCTGCCACAACTCCATAGACTATCCACTTGAAAAGGGTGTGCTTTTATTGCTGGCAAACTGTACCTCAAGGACCATGACCCGCCCTACAGACGGGCAGGAGATGGCCTTCCCTGGCCAAGGCCGGCAGAGTGTGGACTCCACAGGCCCCACTAACTGCTGGCCCAGACTGCTCCATGGCCCCTGCCTCAACATCATCAAGCAGCTATCACTACCCTGGGGCCTTGCAGGAGGGTGGGGCGGCAGTGCTTAGAAAGCTGGGCACCCCTCTAAATCACAGGCAGGAAACAGCCAAGATGACCCAGGCCTGTTTCTTCCACAGCCAAGATTCCCCTGTTGGAAGTTGAGCAATAACTCAAAATAACAAGCAACATGTGGGGTGCTAGAAGCCACAGGCAGCATCTCCTTAGAGTGCCATCTCTGGACCAGCTGGAAACGTCAGTTTCTCATGAACATTTTGGACTGTGTGCAAAACCAACAGGGCTATTCTAGGTTAAAGAAAATACAAGACCGAAGAGCCCTGGGTTGTGCTGGTCCTAGGGGGATTCTCAAAGGTTAGCTGGAGTGATCAGAGGCAGAAGGGGTGACAGGGGCCAGAAGTCATCTTGCAGCTAAACTTGGGCTGGGGGGATCAGGTAAATTCCTCAAAATAGGCCACATCTCCACAATTTTCCATGGCCCCCAGCTGAGCATCATTCCTCCTCAGGTATTAAACAGAAGATGCGCTGAGGCCACTGGACTAATACCCAGGCACTCACCCTTGGGCTCCTGGATGAGACACAGCCTCTTGGGAGCTGGGATCATGCCGACCTTCAGTGACTTGCTGCTGATCCTCTTCCGGGGGAAGCAGGCCCCTGAGGAGGCCTGGGACAGGGCAGGCCCGCCAGCCGGGCTGTCCTCGGCCACCTCGCTCAGGAGGCCATCAGCTGGGGGGCTGCCCTCCGAGCCCTCAGACTTGGACCCTTCTGCCGGCCTGGAGGCCCCTCCAGGAGGGGAGGCCTCCTCACCCCCTTCCTCGTCCTCCTCTTCATCCTCTTCTTCCTCCTCCTCCTCCTCCTCAGGCATCACCTCTGGGCTCTCCAGCTCAGCCTCGTGCTGAGAGGGCTCGTCCTCAAACTCTCCTTCTCCTTCCATGGGCTCCAGGGGGCTCTCCTGAGAATCGGCACTCTCACTGGCATGGAGGGTCAGTGGAGATGACGTAAAGCAAATCGACGGGCACAGTTCAAATACCTTTTTTCGATAGAATTTGAAAGCTGAACTATTTTGGTCATGTAGAAACCTAGGATAAAGATGAGATACACTGGTTAACCAGAGGGTTCTCTAAACTCTATTTGCTGAAACTGTCCAAACGGACCTGACAGAATTGGAGGTGGCACAAAGCAGCAGATACATGACCTCTTTCTACCAGCTGTGGTAGAAAGTCAGCCTTTCTTTCTTGATGGTAAGCCTTACAATGAGATAGAAAGTTTGAGGAGTATTAGTAATTTAACAAAGGAGCAGGAACATAAGAGCCCTAACTGCTTTCTTGGGGAGGGAGTTGGAGGAACAAAGTATGCAGGGATGGTCAGGGAACACACTGGAATGAGCTCTAACACCAGACCCAGGAGATCCGGCCTGGGCTTTACCTCATCTCTCTCTACGTCACCGGCCACTCTAGGCCTGTGTGTGGTGTGACTCTCTGTTCCTCCCGCCCCCCAGCCATGACATGGAGAAAGGTGTGCCAACCACAGCACCTCCTGCCTCACATCCCGCAACAAAGCCATGTGAATACGGGGGCAACAAGGCCTCTCTGCACCTCAGAGTTCAATGGCCTTAGTCATAGCTTGGAGGTGGGGCTAGTGCTGAGAAACCAAAAACACACAAAATATACTTAGGTCAAAGGAAAGACAGCTCTTGTTCTTGGAAAGGACAACTCAGCCTCATAAAGGAGTCAATTCTTCCCTATCTAAATATTAATGTATAAAAGTAAAAGCATCATTTTTTTTTCCGGATCTGAATATGATTCTTAAGTTCATGAAGTGAAGGGTTAATCTCTCAGTCATGTCCAACTCTTTGTGACTCCATAGACTATAGCTTGCCAGGCTCCTGTCCATAGCATTCTCCAAACAAGAATACTGGAGTGGGTCGCCATTTCCCTCTCCAGGGGATCTTCCTGACTCAGGGATCAAACTCAGGTCTCCCGTACTGCATGCAGATTCTTTATCGTCTGAGCCACTAGGTATGCGTGCAGAAGCCTAAGCATGCAAGAATACCTAGGAGCAGCCCCGGAACAAGGTCAGGAAGAGGCCCAGCTCCACCACAGATTACAAAGTGTGTAAAGCCTCTACAGTTAAAACAGTATGACACTGGTCTACGGACAGACAGATCAAGAGAAAGACCAGAAACACAGTATCTGATGAAGGTGGAAAAAGAACAACCTTTTCAACAAATGGTGTTGGGACAACTAGGCAGCTTTTTAGAAAAATATTTAAATTGGTTCTGTGCTACAGGAAATATTTTTAATTGTATTTTTTTCACCCATAATCAAAACTTTATTGAAAAACTGACATCAAAATAGGAGAGCGAGTTGTATACCTTACAAAATGAAGCATAATTAGTTAATCTAGGCAGATGAACTGGAATTACTGAACTGATGAGGCTTCCTGTGAGAGCACACAAGCTCAGGAGGGTGTGTGGATCACCAGGGTTGCTTTTCTAAACAAACACCCTTCTAGGAATCTGGTCTTTCCTCCTGTTGGCTGACACAGTACTACTGAACAGCTTACACAAAGCACCAGTCTGAGCATGGCTGACAACCAGGGTAATCCTGTAGCTATCTGGACTTTTTACATCCATAAAGTAAGAATTCGGACTTTGAACAAGCTATTTCTTTTTATGTTTCTTCTTTTCCAAGGAAGGATGCAGTAAAATTCCTGCCAAAGGCAGGTTGATCCCTTTGCAAGTCCAGCCCATGCAGATCTCTTAATTGTACTCCTTTTTTTCCAAGGCGTATTTATTTGTTTTTGTTGCGCTGGGTCTTTGTTGCTGTGTGCAGGCTTCTCTGGCTGCGTCAAGCAGGGGCCACTCTTCCGAGGTGGGCGGGCTCACTGGTGGCCTCCCTCGCTGCTGAGCAGGGGCTCTGGGGCACTTGGGCTCCAGCAGTTGCGGTGTGTGGGCCCAGCAGGGCTGTGGGATCTTCCGGGGCAGGCACTGCGCCTGTGCCCCTGTGCTGGCAGGCACACTTGCAAAGCCTGGCCGCCAGCGAAACCTCTTACTTGCATTCTGAAGCTGACCCATAATTCAAGCACACTGGGAGCAGGGCGAGATGTGGCTGCATGGGGAGCACAACACAACAGGCTGGAGAGCGAGGACACAGGGGGGACGGCGGAGGGGCTTCTGGATATGTTGTGAGGGGAAAGTGAGGCACAAAAGCCCCTGTGACACACAGAAACCTACCTGTGCTGTAAGACCTGAGAGAGAATACTCACACACATGCTACAAATAAGTGAAAATGGCTTCTTATTATTGATGGATGCGGGGAACAAGACTTCTCTGAGTTTGCCTTTTGTAATTTTTACTTTAGAGCCATACAAATTCTGTACTTGTTTTAAAAATTAAATTTAAAAAGATAAGAAAAAAACCTCCAAATAGATTCTCAGCAGAAACAAATGAACTTGACTGTGTCAAATTGATGACATAACCACAAACACAAAATGAATTAACTGAAGCAACTACTGAACACATTACAGGTGTGATTCTTCTAAGGGAAAGCAACACAGTCATCCTGCCTTTTACTAAATAGGTGGGTGCTGGATGCAGTCATTTTCCAACTATCCTACGAGCACTGGGGGCGAGAATGCAGCACCCCACTGAGGCTGCTGGAGTTTTCCGGCTCTCTCGGCAGGGCACAAAGCGGACAGCATCTTCTGAGGAACACTGCTCAGAAAAGGCTGCCACAGAGACTGAGGAATAACGCCAAACCCTGCCAGTGCCAAGTAAGCAGGGCAGTGCAGTTCTCTTTCTGCATTGGGAGAAAAGAGAAAACTGCTGAAATGCTCCCGCCTGCCCTTCACTGAGTGGTCCCCTTTGCCTGGCCCTGCCAGTGTGAGGTCCTGCAGGAGTGGCAGCCCAGCTCTAAGACCTGTAAGGCCCAGCAGCCCCAAGGCCTGTAAAAGGCAGTACTAGGCTGAGTACCTGCAAGGCCACCAGTGCTCCATGTGGCTGGTTTGGGTCTCACAGGAAGCAAGAGGTACCCAGTGCAGGAGACCTGCTCAATGTCCAAATTTGCTATAAGAGCTTAGATACACTGACTCCCAGAAATGTTCCAGGAAATGTAAAATTTTTAACCGTATCTTTAAGTAAACTAAGGCACAACTCTCTGGCACGTTGGGAACAGGGCAAGGGTCCAGAAGCCCTAGCTGGCTGTAGGATGCAATCCAGACAGCATGGGAATCCCACCACTCCAAGCGGAGCTCAGCCACATTAAGGCTCAGCACCCAGAACACACGGCCCTTAGGCGGGCTCACCTTTCAGAATTCGCACCCCGCAGGCAGAGTGGGTTCTGTGGCCTTTGGGCTATGGAATGTTGAATGTTTATCCCACTGACGAATGGACAAGGGTGCCAAGCCATTACTACGTGGAAGTGCTTGTTGCTCACACTGGGACCAAATCCCACGGCCGTGCTACACGAGCAGCGCACTCACCCCGCCCAGAGCTGCCAGCAGCAGCAGGGACGGTGCCCTCCTCCTCAGGCTCACGGGCGAGCACACACTCTCCTCTCTGCCTCTGCAAAGGTTCTGGGGAGCCTTCACGTCCTTCTGTTGGGGCGTTGTCTCCCCTTCCCCTGGCCAACACCCACTGAGCCTTTGGATCCAGCTTAAACTTCCCTCTGGTGATGGCTTTTCCTGACGCCCCAGACAAGGGCAGGTCTCCAACAACCCCAGACAGGTGCTTCTCCCGAAAAGCCCTGAGCTCAGTGGAAGAGAAGTCATGATCTATCCTGGGGGCGACCCTCTATGGGCTCTCAGGACACTCATGAGGTGACCATGAATCAAAGGGGTGTCATGGGTACGTACCAAAGGTCAGGGTTGTCAATGCTGTTTTCTATGCTGAACTGTTCAATCTCTGGTCCCACCTGAGCAACAAATTTGGCCAGTTTCTCTGCAGTCTCCATTGTCTTCGTATCAACTACAAAATAAAGCAACTGTCATGAACCGGTTCTGAGCTGCCAATTTCCATGGGAACATCATGGGGTTGTGGAGACCGATTACAAAGACGGCTGGTCACCCTTCGCCACATGCCTCTGCCGCTCTGTCCAGCAGAGGTGGACTCTCCTTTGAACTGGGGCTGGCCCTGGGACTCGTCCTGACTGAGAATGTGACAGAAACGTGGAGCCTGGGCCTGAGGCGCCTCAAGCACCTCCTCTGCGTCTCCTGGATAGCCAATCCAACCATCAGGCTTACTGCTGGGGGGTGACAGGCATGTAGCCTGCAAGCTTCATCTCCTCAGCTACCAAACAGTCTCCGACTACTGGCCACTGCCTGCAGCTAGCAGGCCCAGCCTCGCCGACTTGAAACAACACTCGATACTTTCCATTTGAAGCCATAGTTTGGACTGGCTTGTTATATAGCAATAACTAGAAAAATGTTTTTCCCTCTACATTCCCATCTAGTGCTGAGGGGAAGCACTGGCCACAGGGCAGCCCTGTTGTGGGAGGAGAAGGCAATGCTCGGGAGAAACAGAAGAAACTGCAAGCCACCTAACTCTAAGGAAGGAAACGAGACAGCTTAGCAGGGAAGAGGAAACAGAACAAGAACCAGGGCAGCCCTATGAGAAGCACAAGGGGCAACAGAGAGAATCGGATCAAGGAGCTCAACGCCCGAGCACGTGCACGTGGCACACCCTGCTGGCCAGAATGGGAACTGCGCAGGGAAGCACAGACTCAGCAGGCGGCACGCGGGCTGGCTCCGCGCTCAGGACAAGAGGATGGGGCAGCAGGACTCCAGGGCCTGCCCATGGGGAGGCGAGGGGAGCGCGCCTCAGCGTGCGCCATCCTGGCCGGGTCCCTTTTGCTGCCGTCTGCTGCCCAGCCCTGCCCTGCCCAGCCCACTGAAGCTGCTGCCTCTGCAGAGACCCCTGGAGATGGATCAGAGTTGGGGCTGGGGCCCAGAGGACAGGGACAGGGGTGAGCACTCACCATCAATAGACGGGCAGGGAGAAGAGGTCTGAGGGGCTTCAGAGACATCCAAGCCTGCTGGTTTGGGAGATGAGCCGGAGGCTTCAGGGCTGGGGTCCTGAGGTGACGGTCCGGCCAGCTCTGGGGGGCAGTCCTTAGCAGCATCACTTCTGTCTGGCTGGGGCGGCTTGCCCTGCAGGGAGCCCGGAGCCTGCCGGCCATGGTGTTTCAGCCTGGTGCCTGAGGAGAGTAGGGTCTGGGTCCCGGTGGTGGCTCTCCTCACTTTCCAGCCCCGGAGCCCTTGAGCTCGAAGATGCCCCCGCCGCCGCCCTGGTAGGAGCCTCCTCTTGAGGCTCCGGACCGCCCGGGCATACAGCATAGCCCGGACCGCACACTCTGCTGCCATTGGCTTCTGATCTGCTCCTGGCAAGGTCTGGCTCATCCGCTGCATTTCTGCCAGCTTCAGCTTGTAATATTTATACTCCAGACTACTGTCATCAGACAAAAACCTATGTAACAAGACAGGAACAGCAGGACATTTGTGAACATACCAGCACAACCCAATTGCTGCTGCAAATGCACTTCTGCAAACCCTTTCTACTTGGTGGCCTCCCTGCTGATGGAGAGGCTCTGCCCAGCTCTACCAAGGGCCCAGTGCTGGGCCCTAGTCATGTGTCCTGCTCAGGGCGACCAGAGGGTGATCAGGAGCTTTGATGGAGCACTGGTTGACTCCTCAATTTCAGCACCATGGAGGAGCTCACAGCTCCTGGCGGCCTCACATGGAAGCCCTCTGCTGCCAGGAAACGGCAGGGATTGCTCCCAGACACTGCCTTCAGGAGGTGAACCCTTCAAATAGTGGACACTCAGCGACCTTTTAATTACATCATTAAGGACAGTGTGCCATTGATGTGAAATCATGTGCCAGAGTCATAAGAAGAGCACAGAAAAGAGGAGTCTGAGTTACACGTACTGACATTACATGTACTAACACAGAAAGAGATCCGTGATACAGCCCATGGAGAGCAAGCTACAGAAATCCAACACTGAAACATACCCTATGAAACTGCCTTTGTGTACATAACACCCATGTATATTTGTTTTTTTCCACACAGGTTGAAAGAATAAAGAGTAAACATAAGACTTTGCTCTAAGGAGTGGGTGAGAAAGGGGAATGGAGGGGTCTTTCACATTATTTACTCCGCAGACCATTTCACTAGCACTTTCTTTCTTCTCTATTAACCCTTCCTTCCTAGTCTGGGCTTTTTTCACCATTTTTTCCTTGCCTCATGAATTGAATGGTTATCTTCACTCTTTATTTCTGATAAACACTTGCAAGGTTGTACCTTTCCCCCAACCTGCTACTTCCTTCTGAAGAGATTCTAATTTCAATTCTAATCCTCTTTCATATGAAAAGTTATTAGAAGCCAGTTTTATTTAGGCTGTTGCTGGTTTCAAGTCATGCACTGCACAATGTGGCCAACATGATTGTCCTTTCCTGGGATGGTCTGTAATTTTCCCCATGACCTCATTCATACCAAGGTTTTTGTGAACGTTCAACTTCAGCTTGTATTAAAGAGTAAGTAGCGTCTGGTGAGTATGGCAGTATTTCACGAGGCTTTTGGACTGTCTGCTACTGAGATCATGTATTAGATAAGGTCCCCCATTGCCAGACTGGCCATGAGGTGGCAGTGCACAGCAGGATGCATGCAGCTCTGTATGCTGTGGCGTGTCCCTGGCGGGCGGCCCTGTATAGCGCCCCTGCCGATGCTCACTACATAGTCAAGGTCTGGCTGGATCTGAGGGAACAGGCTGTGCTGGCTCCCCTGCTGCCCGAGACACTCTGCCTGGCAGCAGCAGCATCCTGTAAGACTGCACCCTAACCAGCCTAGGTTCCCACGTGAGGCAAGGCGGACCAACAGGGATGCTCCAGGTCTCAAGTCAAATGCAGCCCCCTGTCCATGGCAGAAAGTGGAGTAAATGCCAGGTGACCCAGACCCCCACCACGGGAGTCCCTTTTCTGTGGTCGATTCTAATGCCAAGTGCAGGTTCAACACATCAGTCACAAGCCCATTTCCCTCAGCTCTAGTGAAGCATAACACCAAAAGCATAGCACACTCCCAAGCTAGCCTGCCAGGTTCAAATCCCAGTGCAGTCACTCACTAGCTGTGAGATTTACTGAATCTTTTTGTGCCTCAGTTTCTTCATCTATAAGATGGGATGGGTAATAATGATAAGTTATTTCACCACGTTGCTGTGGGGCTTAAATTATATACTTTTTGTTACGAAGAAAATGCTTTGGGAAATTCCCTGGTGGGCCAGTGGTTTGGACTTGGTGCTTTCACTGCCAGGACCTGGGTTCGATCCCTGGTTGGGGAACTAATATCTCACAAGACGCACAGCTCAGGCATTAAAAAAAAAAAAAAAAAAAAAAGCAGCATTGGTGTGTCATCTCTGGGGATATAACAGTTAACTGTTAAAAGTAGCTTAAAGAACTAAAAGTGACTATCTCTAAGGAGCAAACTCAGAAACTTCTCTGGCAGACCAGTGGTTAAGACTCCACTCTTCTACTGTAGGAGAGGCATGGGTTTGATTCCTGGCTGGGGAATGATCCCACAGCCTGCATTGGCATAGACAAAAAAAAAAAAAGAGTGGAACTGGCATGAGAATGGATCATGGCAGAAACATTTTGCCTTTTGTTATAACATTGATTTTTTTGGTAAATCACATACAAATACCACTTTGACTTAAGAATTTAAACATATACACCAAAACCCTAAGTTTACTTTTTTTTAACACTGTTTCTTTGCACACTCTTTCTTATAGGCTCTGGGCAATTCTGAAGGAGTTCACAGGTGATCAAATCTCTGAGTCAGCTCCCTAATCTGTTCTTCATTCAGGTTGTTTCTATCAGCCAACCACTGAGATTATTTCAACAATCATTCTTCAATTCCAAGATCCTTAATTGGCTATTTTCCATAATAAGCAGTTCCTCTTTCATGGATATGCTATTATCCATCTAAGACTATTAACCGCATAGGTATTTTTAGACAATCTTCTTTTTCTTATAGTAACTCTGTCTTAGGTGTCAGATCTGTTGAATTTGGTGATCCCCTTTCTTGATGCTGATTTTCCTCAAATACATGCTTACTTTTGATTTGCAGGCCTGCCCACCACCACCACACATACCCCCAAGCCTGGCTCTGCTTCTGTCCACCACCCCCGGCTGTCAGTGACCGGGAGCCTGCGGGAGTGTGCAGCAGTCACGGGGCAGGGACACATGCTCCCAGTCCTCTCAGGGCCCCCTTCCCTCCAGCCCAATGACCTCGACAACCCCCTGGACACTGCCCTGGGTCTCTCAGGTCTACATGACATCCTACCCAGAGGAATTGGTCCCTGCTTTCATCTGTCAGTCTGAGGCTATCTAGCTTCCTTCCTTCAGCCTAAGCACTGCTGAGACCACAGCGCCTGAGTGTGAATCTCAGCTCTGTCTGTTACTAGCTGTGTATCCTCCAGGCAAGAGACCTCTTTAAGCCTCAAGTTTTCTGTCTGTCTATAAAGATGACAACATATCTACTTCAAGAGGTTGTTATGAGGGTTTGGCCAGCTAGTGCTTAAATCAGTAAAGTGCTTAGAATGGTACGAAGTGCACAAAAAGCAAAAGATTTGCTAAATAAAAAGTATTCAATAAATGACACTGGGGCAATTAGGCTGTTGGTTTTTTTTTTTTTTTTTTTAAGTTTTTAAGTTATATGCTTATCTTATTCAACATATGAACATGACCTTGGTGAATTCAAGAATTCTGTCAAAATAAAACCATAACAATTTCTAACTCTCCTCCTGGAAATCATACTGGTTACCACCAAAGCTCTGGCACCGTTACACAGACATTTTTACCTTTCAAGCATCTTTAGTACAACAGCAAGAACAGAAAATTCGGGGATTTCCCTGCTGGTCCAATGCAGCAGACACGAATGCAGCAGACACGGGTTTGATCCCTGGTTGGGAAAGATTCCACATGCCATGCGGCAATTAGGCCTATGGGCCACACCTCCTCAGCCCACATACTGCAACTGCTGAAGCTCATGCACTGAGAGCCCATGCTCTGCAATAGAAGTCATACCAATGGAAAACCCGTGCCGTGCAACGAAGGGCCATCCCCGCTCACCACAACTAGAAAAGGACTGCGTGCGTGCAGCAATAGACACCCAGCATAGCCAAAAATAAACAAATTAAAAGGAAAAAAAAAGAAATCTACCGTGCAATACAGGGGATAGAGGTCCAACAGCTGGTTGGAGAACGAAGATCCCACATGCCGCAGAGAACTGAGCCCACACACAAACACTGAGCCTATATGCCACAACTGGAGTCCACGCGCCTCAAAGAAAGCCCCACAGGGCAGCTAAGACCTGACTCAAGTAAATACATGATGTTTAACATTTAAAAAATAAGGGAAGGGCATGTCATTTAAAAAACAAAAAATTCTAAAAATCCAACAGAGAGGGATGGCTAAATAAACTGGTCATCTATTCTTCAGACCAGTAAACACAGCCATCTGAAATGTCTTCAAAAAGCAGGAAACATGAGCACTTTCCTGTGTAAAAAGAGTAGGGTATATCACAGCATAATTACAACTGCGTGAGAAACCAGAGAGCCTCCCATGAGCAGAAAGACTGCTAACAAATACCCCCAGATGCCAGTGAGTGCCAGTAAGAGCACAGGTGGCTTTGTCCAACTTTCTATTCTTCTTCTCCTTTTCTAATAAGCAAATACTGTATTAATATTCATGGTAGAAACTTTAATTTTAAAAAATTGTTCTATTCAAGCAAAGAGGCAATAAGACAAAAGGAAGACAGTTGAACAGAGAGTAGCAATAAATCACAAACAACTGCTGTGATGTATTCCTCATCTTACACTCACTCTTTGCACGCATCTCTCACCTCATCCTCAAATCAGCACAGACAAGGAGTCTGAACCCATATGAACCTGACCCACTCTCATACGCTTCCTACTGACTGACACCACAGCTCAAAATAAACACTTCACTTTCTTCTCTGGACACCATCAAAGCAACAGAAACAGTGCCCTGTACTTTACAAGAGGGATTCAGAAGAGCACCATTTAGAGACCTACCAGTAAGCAGGGTCCTCCTTGAGAAGAGCTCTCTCTTTGGGAGACAGGCTGCCTCCAATGACACGTGCGACCAGCTGGTCAATGATGTCCGCCACCTTGTGATCTGCTCGCTGGGGGACCTCTGGAACACACAGAAGGTCTTCTCTGAGAAACATACTGGACCGCATGGGGCCTGGGAAGATCAGGATAGAGCCTAAGGATGGAGCCTAAGCAGGCGCCAGCAACTGAAATCCTCCTTCACAAGAGACCAGCATTGAAGAGGGAAAGGGCCTGTTATTCTAGAAACCAATATGCAAAAATATCCTCTCAAAAGCTATAGTAGCATAATCGCTGGGAAAGAATCAGTCACAAACTTAGTGACTGTACAGAGCAACATTCTATAGAAGGAAATAGTATGTAGCAACTCCTTATCACTTTTTGCATACAGCTTAACTTGTTCACAATATTAATGGGAAAACAGAAAGACATAAAATGTAGCTAGGTATAAAATAATGTAAAAAGTATATCTAAACTGTAATTTGCAATATGAACAAAGGAAGAAGAGGTACAAATAAATAGACACACAGAAAAAAAGATTAGACAGAAATATACCAGAAAGTTAGCAGAGTTTATCTATGGGTGGTAGATGTAGCAGAGATTTCACTTTTTTGTGTGCTTTATCTATAAAAAATAAACGCATGTGATATGTAATCAGAAAACATACATAAGCTCACAAAGAAAAATTGTCCAATTAAAAAATATTAAAAAACGTCAATAGTTCCAAGATAGATGTTCACAGAAAGCATCTGTTGAATGTTTGAAAAAAAATTTTTTTAAGTGTGAATTTCCTTTGATATTTGCTAGTTTTAATAGCACAGATGGTCTATCTGTTCATTCAATCAATAAAAACCAGCCCTGAACTGGAGAGGTTTTCGTTTGTTGTAGAATGGTATCGCCATTCTCAACATCAGTGTGAGTTCTTAACACAGGATGCGTCAATCCTTCAATTGTCATTTCATTTCCCCTCTGAAATTACTTTTTTTGTTGTTGGCTCTCAGTTTATAGAACTGCTAGTTTTACATGATTTTACAAAAACAGTAAGAGCTTCAACGTCAGAGGCTTTCAAAGACAATGAAATCTGTGCATCACTGCAACCAACTCTTGAGAAGATGACCAGTTAAGGTCCAGAAAGTGGATCTTACCTTTGGCCCAGCAATCTTTCTGTGGATATCTCCTTTAAAGGAGGATTCAAATTTTTTTTTAAATGAAAATAATAGTAAGAATGGAGAAATTCAACCAAAGATATCAGCCCAGCATTTCTAACAGAAATGGAGGTAGTGGCAGCCTGTGCCCCGTAAGATGTGGACACTGGCGCCATCTACTTGATGACCAGGCAGGGGCCAGTGCTTGGCAGATGCCAACTTCACAGGGACCCGGCTCTGCTCAGGCTCGGAAGCCTTTAATAAAAGGCACTATGATTCCAACATCAAGGGAGATGCAGCAAATGCTGCAGAAACACAGCAAAGAGCCTTTGATAATCCTGTAGAGAAGCAGACTGCAGTGTTTTCAGTACAGCAAGATGGCAGCTACAGGCACGCCTGCACAGCTGCACAAGAAGGCGGTGGTCGTGGGCAACTGCAGGTTGTGGGGGACTTTTTCGTTCCTCTATCACTGTTACACAGACTTTCCACCCCACTACTTCGGGGGATGTGGGGAAGAGAGGTCCCACTTCAGCCCTGAGCTCACTTCTGAAAGGTTCCCTCTCTGGCAGTAGGTGTGGCCGCCCATCCATGGAGGGACCTACCCAGTGCCTGTAGCAGTCAGGGCTCCGCAAGGGTGAAGACAGGAGATTCAGGGACAAATGCAACTTGCCAACTTGACTGGGGCAATGGAAGCCGAAAACTGTATCAGAGGAAAAAGGGACTTCCTCAATGGCCACTACGTGTGCTCATGACTTCTGGGCCTTCTGGGCCGTGAAAACATCCATGCTGGGAGTGCAGGGGGCGGGAAAGGGACACCACACAGCCAGTCACTTCTATTTCTATTACCTTCTTCTCTGTCTTTCCCCTCCCCAGTAAGCCAACCCCTTAACTGCAGGTTACCAGGTATACTGAAGTGATCTCTCAACTTCTAGCCAGTCTAGAAAAGGGAGCAGGTGAAAAGGTGCCTCCACCACCCAGCCCTCAGAACAGTTCAGAAATAACCTTCCTGACTCCCCATGCTGGGGTGGGGCTTCTCCTATATCCCCTTAATCCCAGCACAGGAGGGGCTGGGTTTGTGATTTCTTCCCCTCAGGAGCCTGGGGGATCCTTGGAGACCATGGCCTGTACTTACTTTCAAGTAATAACTCAGGGCTGGGGGTGGGGGGGTGGCGGGGCAGAAAAGGGGTACTTTTGGAACAAGGCTTCTTAACCTTGGCTGTAAGATGATACAAACAACCCAGATAGTAAAGCAATACTGCGTACAAACATACATCCACACGCTTATAGAATGAGTGGCAGGCATGTATGAATGAGTGGCAGGCACTGTGAGCTTTCTCCTAAAATTCTGATTTGTTTCCAACTGGCTAAAGAACTTCTATGTACAAATATCAAAGAAAATGAGAGACATTACAAAAAAGCAAACAAATCACAACAAATAGAAACTGCTGCTGCTTTCCTTACCATCACTCAGACCACTCAGAGCCTTGGCCTGAATTTCAGGTTTTGTAGGAGGAACAGCTTTCTCCTCATCTCGGGTTGGCTCGGATTCAGCTTTCTTGACCTGGAGTGGACACCCACTGCTGACCAGCCAGGCCTTCAGGTGATCGATGTACTCTCTCCCAAACAGAGTAGAGTCCTCGAAGTTTGGAAATGCGGCAGGAGATGGAGCTATATCTTGGAGGCCGACGGCTTCCAGGATTTTCTCTTGCCGGAAGGAAGAGGCCAAGGAAAATGTCTGTCCCAGAAGAGCTAAAGACTTCCGGCAGAGAGAATTGGTGGTCTCCAGGGCAATAGCCAAGTCCAGGGGGTTAGTGAGGGTCTTCATCTTCACACTCAGCTCGTAGGCATTGCAGGCCATGAGCAGGGGTGTGACACTCTTCAGCAGCCGGTCTTGTAGTCTCATTATGTATTTATCAAAGGGCTTTATGATTTCAAAAAAGCAATTTTTGGTCTTCACAGCACCTTTGTCTAAAAGCATGTTTAAAAACTCGTTATCAACTCTGGGTGTTTTCAAAGCAGAGTGCTTTAAAAATTTGATAGTAAAAAAGCAAAAATCTCTGTGCTCTGGTTTTAATGAGCATTTGAATGAGGCGAGCATTTTAGCACAGGTTTCTGTTTCAAGTTCAAAGAGAGTCTGGAAAAGTTGGGAAAATTTAACATCATCTTTTATAGTGTGGAATCCTGCCCACTTGATTATTTCTATCCCAAATCTCGAGAAGACATCTGACTTATCTATGATGTCGAAGCTCATCTTTCTCCTGGGGAGCCGGACATCCTTCAGATCAAGTCCCAGAGGGACTTTCCGGGTAGGGAACTGGACCTCTTCTGTCCCTGGGTTCGTCGCCAGGGTCACGTCAGGACTTGAGGTGGTTTTCTGGATTTGGTTAGCGCCCTGAGTTTTGGGAGTGATACGACTCATAGTGGGTACCTTTTTCGTGCTCACATTTCTCAGCATGACAAGTTTCCCAACCCCCGCTTTAGAAGTGAGCAGGCCTTGAGTCTCCCCCTTTCCCAAGAGAGCACCCTCCTGGTCAGCAAGGCTCAGGCCTCGGCCTCTGCCCTGGGCTTGGCTGCTGCCCCTGAGCACAGAGTCTGCCTCCCCTGGACGGTCCACGTCATAATCACGACTCTCTTTCTCCAAGCACTCTTTCTCAATCAGCCTGGAGGTGCCAAAGCTCCCAAGTAACGAAGAAGGGCCAAAACTACACTCCTGTGACCAAGAAGGTTCTTGAGAAACGGAGTGGGCAAAGTCTTGTTCCCAAGAGCCATGGAGTGCAAACTTCCAGTCCTGAGAACGGAAATGTCCCAGTTTCCGGTGGCCAAAGACCTGGTCTCGGGAGTTAGGATGGGAAAATTCCAGATCCCGGCCACATTCTTTGCGAAAGTAGCTGTCTTCACTTACAGAAGGGTTGCTTGACCTGAAGGAAGGTCCTGGAAATATATCACCTCTCAGGCCTTCTCTCCCAGTGTCTCGAGGATGAGTTACAGATGCACCCAGAGTGTACCTGCTGTCACTGTGAATGTCATCAAACATATCTGCTCTGGCTCTTGGGACTGTCCTTAGAAGATCTGAAATAAGCAATCCAAAAAGAAACACAAAGGTATGTGTCAGACCAGAGGCTGCAAGTGGGGGATCTGCAGACACCAGCAGGGTGCTTTCCCAGTCAGAGTGCATTTTAGAAACTCACATGGAAAATATGTGTGGTTTCACTTAAAAACTTAGGTTTCTACTTAGGCAAACAGAAGAGCTATGAGAACTGGGCCTGCATCTGGCCTTGGTTAGTCCATGGAGGCTAAGCAGCAGTGCTGCTCACTCATCCAGATCCTTTGCCTTACCTCTGTTTTACAAGGCTTCCCTGGTGGCTCAGCTGGCAAAGAATCTACCTGCACTGCAGGAGATCTGGGTTTGATCCCTAGGTTGGGAAGATCCCCTGGAGAAGGAATGGCTACCCACTCCAGTATTCTGGCCTGGAGAGTTCCATGGGGTCACAGAGTTGGACACAACTAGCAACTTTCACTTCACTTTCTGTTTTACAAGCCTTCTTTTAGACTCAGGGATGGGCATTTGGTTCCCAAATAACCTGGTCTTTACTGTGACTGGAACGCTTGTGTATTTCTACTTCTATCACACAGCAGACAGGTTTTCTAGAGGCTGCCTACCTCCCCTGCTTCCTATGAGGAATTCTTGGCCCACAGTGCCACTAAGGCGGGAGCTACATCTGACACTGCACCCACCACTGCTGGCTGGACCTTAGCTGAGCACTTGATCCAAAGGTGGCTGACAGGCTCCCTCAGAAAGGGTCATTAAGCCAACCAATACCTGAAAAAAGAGACTGAGCAAACAAGAGGGGAGGCAGAAGTTAAACAGGCCATGACAACAGAAACCACAGTGGAAGCTGAACAGGGTGTGCTTTCCTCCTCCACTGTGCAGAAATGAGAAAAATAGCGAACTATGTCTGCATGCGTTCATTCATGCATAAAGAAACCGTAAGGGGAATTCCCTGTGGTCCAGTGGTTAGGACTCCACGCTTTCACTGCCAAGAACCTGGGTTCAGTCCCCGGTCAGTAAACTGAAATCCCATATGCAGCATGGCACAGCCAAAAGGAAGAAAGAAACTGTAAGAAGTCAAAAACAGAAGAGAACTAGGGCGCACAGGAACAGAGGGCCTCAGGGAGACATCTGTACAAAGCACCTTTCTTACTTTCTGAACCAGACTCGATCACCTAGTCCAAAAGTCAGTTATAAAAGAGAAAGATGCCAGGAAGTAGTAATGGGTCAACAGGCCACAGGAAACAAGGGCTTTGTATAAATCCAAGTTTATCCGTCCAACAAGTGCTTACTAAGCACCTACTGTATGTGGGCACTGTTCTGGCCCTGAAGTTACAGCAGGGAAGACACAGCAAAGTCCCTACCTTCCTGGACGTTTCAGTTGAGGAAGCCAAATAATAAACACAAAATTCTTCAGATATAAGGAAATGCCAAACCGGCGGGAATGTGAACAGGGAAAGCCATTTTTAAACAGGCTGGTCAGGTGGGCAGCTCTACCAATGTGTCTGAGCAGCAGAGGCCTGGCCTGAGGGGTCAGAATGTGCAGTTATGGGGAAAGCCTACCAGGGAGAGGAAGTGTGAGGACTAAGCCCTGAGATGAGTACAGGACAAATGTGGTGAGAATGCAAGAGGGAAGGAGGGACAAAGCGGTAAGAAGGCAGCACCTAGATTCTGCTGCACTCTGAAGTCCTGGGGCATCCTGACTTAATTAACTGGATGAGGTGTGACTTGGACATTAGGACTTTTAAAAAGCCCCCAAAAGATTCTAACCTGCAGCAAAATTAGTGAACTACTATGACAGGAGATGCAAACAAAAGTGGGTGCAAACCAGATCAAGCCAGCCCTTGACAGGACTCCAGAGTTTACTATGAATGAGACAGAAAGCCATGGGGGTTCTGGAGCAAAAGGATGACCTCACTGGCTGCTGTGTGGGGAACAGACTGCAAGGGACAAGAGTGGAAGTTCCAGCAAAGAGTCCGCCAAGATGATCCAGATACTGATGGTTTCCGATGGCCTGGTTATGGTGGGAGCATTAGAGGAAGAGCAGTGGTTGGATTCTGCCCAATAGAACCTGGTTTACAAGGCCTCAGAAAAATGCAGCAGACAGAGAAAGGCTGACCGATGGGACCATGCAGCTCTATGACACAGAGATGGTTCCAGAACCATCTAGTGTCCTACTGGGTTCAGAGTCTTCCCCTCCCCCAACCTTTCTTGAGGTAACTTAAGATATGTGTTAGTGTTTGAGTCTCTAGATAAGATAAACCAATTGAAATCTCCAAATATATATATATATACATACATAGATATACACATACACGTGTTATTACGTGTACATATATATGTATGTACATATGCATACACACATACACGAGTATATACATAAAAACACATGAAATATCCAGGATTCATATATGGCTAAAAGAATTAAAGGATGCACAAACTACCACAGATACAGTTACTTCCAAGGAATAAGGAAGCAGCAAAGAGGCTTTTTATATCCTATTCTTTTTTTTGGCCCTGCAGTGTGGCATGTGGGATCTCAGTTCCCCAACCAGGGATCAAACTCTGCCTTAGGAGTGTGGAGTCTTACCACTGGATGGCCAGGGAAGTCGTGACATTCTGTTCTTAACTACTTAATCCTTCCAATCTTTTCTAACAGGAAAGGTTTTGTCTGCTGCTTATACAATTTTTGAAAACTCAGACTTTGGAGACAACTTCTAAGCCTCAGTTTCTCTGAGTCCAAACCACACAATAAGTTATCCCCACCCCAAGCACTTAGACTCATCCAGCCAACACCAAGGAAGCCCTGTCTACACCAAGGCTGGCTCAAGGGCTGGCGCAGCAGCAAACAGTACAGGCCCAAAGGAGGCCTGGAGGAGGCCAGCCCATGGCAGGGGATCAAGTGCACAGTCTAAGATCAATCTCCAGGCCTACTAGGGCCTCCTGCAGGAAGACATCTGTGGACTAGGTCTTACTGACTGAGGGAGTTAATCACACAGAGCTGAGAGGAGGGATGCACAACACAGACAGGCACACGGTATCAGTGAAACAACAGGCCTAAGGCACAGGATGAGAGCTAGGAGCCTCATGCACTGTGGGGTGGGACCTCCAAGTTGTCCTGCCATTTACACTAGGACCATTTTTTATTCTGCTGACATGATGCTTCAAAACTTTGCAAAAGGAATGTTTTCAGGCAGGGCCTACATTCAGCAGCTCCACAAGGCTCCAAGGCCCTCATGTCTTGCATACCAGTTACTTGGCTGCTCGTGCACTTGTCTGAGGATGTAAAACCAAAATAGGGAGCCCCAAGAGCCTAAGCTTGGCCATGGTCTTGCTAAGTTAGCATTAACAGATCTGTGGGGAGAGAAGATTTGAGGGAATGAAGCCAGAAACTGAAAGACATTTCAGGAGGAGATTACTGCAATGATCCAGGTAAGAACCGTTAAGAGCTCAAACCTGGGTAGTGATAGTGCGCATGGAGTCAGGCAATTTATTTAAGAACCCTTCTTTAGGTGGGGCAGGGTGCCTGGGGAGAAGGTCTGGATAATGACAATACCTCCTTCTACATAATGATTTAACAGATGGACCAAGAGAAAATTTTATCTCCACTGAAGAAGGTAAAATCTAAGGAGTTGCAGGTTGGGCCCCAATTCTAAATACATGCTCCATCCACCTGCCTCACTCCCCCCAAAACCACGCACTTTAATTTACCTTGAGCTTTAAACTGAAGAGTTTCACCTACAGCCTCACCACTGGGGTCCATATATCGGTTAGCTTTTTCCTGCAATACAGCATCAAAAGTCTCCTGTGCAATTCTCCTTGCTGCCATGTTTCTCTAACCTGTAATGAGAAAAGGGGGGAAAAGACACTAAGAATGACAACTAATGCTCACAAAGCCTGATCTATTCCACTTAATCCTCAGAGTAACCATGCAATAATCCATAATCTGGTATGGCACTTCAGAAGAAGGCTGGTTTAAGGGGAGCTCTGCCCACATAACCTCACAGGTGTGTGCTGGCTAAGGAGTAAGACAATGCTGTTGATCTTGGACAATCTATTTTGCTTCTCTGAGGCCATTTTCTCAGAAACCCTTAGAAGAAGCGCTATTAAAGCAGCTCTGTCTCCCGGGGCTGCTAAAAGACTGTATGAAGCAACACGAATAACAGGAGCATAAACCTTTACAAATAATGTTTAGGAAAGACATGATTTTCCCCATTTCTATTTTCCTACTTCACAGACATGGCAAAGAGGCTCTGAGAGCTAACTTCCCCTCTGACAGAGGCGTCTCAGCAAGTGAGGGGAGAAATCCCTGACTAGTGACAATGACCCACTGACAGAGCTTACTCTGTGCCAGCTCCTGCTGAAGGGGAGGGACTCCCACAACACTTCTTGCAACAACCCAATAAACAAGTGGGGCCTATTATGAATGAAAGTACACAAAAGTGCAAAAGGGAGGTTCAGGCTATGTGACCCATCCAAGGTCAACCAGCCTGAGCTGGAAGCTGGCAAACAGGGCACTGGTTGTGGGGACAAAGCCCTGAAGACTGATTAGAGAAAGGCTTAGAAGCAATATTGAGAAATCCAGTGGTGGTGTCCTTACCCGGTAAGATATTCCTTCCATCTAGAAACCTCCAACCTCAAAACCCAAGCCTGCCCCTGCCCGACAGTCATTTCTTATAACCATTACCCCCTTTCCCTATCCTTCAGGCCTTTTCCCTGGCCCCCTTGTTCTCTGCTATACAAGGGCAGGGTGTCCCGGCCAGGTGGCCAGGATCAAGTGATCTAACCTCTCCGTGCCTCCGCTTCCCCATCTAAACCGGCAGCTCTTGGTAGGGGTTGCTGTGGGGACTGAACCAGTTAAAAAAATAGTCTAAAGAGGCGGAGTCGGCGCCCCGCCGCCGTTATCACCCCACCAGAGGGGCCGCTCCCGGCTCAGGCTAAATGAATGAACGAACGAATGAACCCATTCAGGCGCGGCCCGCCTCCTCCCGGCCTTTAAGGTCGAAGAAAAGGGGGCGTCGGGCCTCGAAGGCCGCAGATCGCCCCCCAGGCCGACCCGGCCGCGATGCGTCCGCCGCGCAGTCCAAGGGCCGAGCCCGCTGCGCCATCGTGGGGACCCGGGGTTCCCGGGATCGAGCCCAAACCCCCCACCCCCGGGCCCACCCGCCGACAACGCCTGGGCCCGGGCCTCACCCCCAGCCCACCGCGCGCGGAGCCGCCCCCGCCACCGCCTCAGGCTCCTCACCCGCCGCCGCCACCGCGCGAGGCGGGGACATGCAAATAAGCCAACGGTCTCCGCAGCGCCGCGCCGCGCAGGCGCAGGCCGCGGCCGAGCCTCAAGGCACAGGCGCAGGCGGCCGCCGCCAAAGCCTCTCGCGCAGGCGCACTGCCCAACCTTCAAAGCAGACACTGTCGAGGCAAAAAATTTCTCTCCCTGGACCGGCGGCGACGGGAAGCGACCCGAAAAAGGCGACAGAGACGCCGTCGCCGCAAACCTGTTGGCTCTCTCAGCTTTACCTGTACTCGCGGTCACTCTTCGTCACCCCGGGAGCGGTTCACAGGGCTGACGGAGGCCGAGGCGCGCCCTCGCCAGCGCGCCTGCGCACCTACGGCGGCCGGAAGGGACCAGGGGCGGTGCAGCCGGAGACCGCCGCGAACCACACCCTTTCCCACGTGCCCCCAAGACCCGGTGAGAAGCAGCGGCCGCCGAGCCCCCCTCGCGCGAGGAGCCGGGAGTGGACGCCGCGGGCTCGGTGAGCGGGTGAGAGGCGGCGGCCGCCGAGCCCCCTCGCGCGAGGAGCCGGGAGTGGACGCCGCGGGCTCGGATTAGTGACGCGGGCGCGCCCCTCGAGGACTTGGCTTTGGGTAAATGATACTTACGGAAGCCGTCCGTGGACAAAATTGTCCACACTTCTGTCTGTCGTTTTCTTTTCATTTATTCATTTTTCACTATGTACTGAATGCCTACTGCATGGCCGGCCGCATCTTAGGTAGTGGGGGTACTTAATAAAACGAGCCCCAGCTCTCATGCAGATTAAATTTTATTGGGGAGGAGGCTAGGGCAGTAAAAGCAAATAAATAGAAGAAACATTTCACTCCATGTTGAGATATGTTAAAATAATAACAGAGAGTAGGAGAGCGGGGCCTACTTTATGAAGGATGTTCCTCGGGTAGCTGGGAAGAATGAGGAAGAAGCAGGAAGTCACAGGTGAGAAGGTCTAGGTAAGGCAAGTGTTGGTAAGGAGACTGGATTTTGTTCAGAGAAGGCTGGAAGCCACTTCAGGGTTTTAAATAAGTAAGTGAGACGGTCTCTGCTTTCCATTCACCCTCTGGCTGCCTCCTGGAGAACAGAGGCACTGGGTACGGCTGGAAGGAAGCAGGTGATGCCACCTGAACCAAGGTGGGCGTGGCAGGCGGAGGAGGACTAATCATTCAGGGCTCCTGGTTTGTCAGGGCACTGTTTTCTTGATAAGCAGAACGGTGACTTAGAGAGGGAAGCGGGCTGTTAGTTGGGAGCCTTGGTAACTCCCTTCTCCTTAGCATGCCTTTTAAAAAATTTTTATTTATTTTAATTGGAGGATAATTACTTTACAATATTGTGATGGTTTTTGCCAGACATCATCAACATGAATCAGCCACAGGTATACATGTGTCCCCCCATCCTGAACCCCCCCTCCCTCCCCACCCCATCTCTCTGGGTTGTCCCAGAGCACTGGCTTTGGGTGCCCTGCTTCATGCATCAAACGTGCACTGGTCATCTGTTTTACATAGGGTAATATATGTGTTTCAATGCTGTTCTCTCAAATCATCCCACTCTTGCCTTCTCCCACTGAGTCCAAAAGTCCGTTCTTTACATCTGTGTCTCCTTTGCTGCCCTGCAGGTAGGATCGTCATTACCATCTTTCTAAATTCCATATATATGCGTTAATATACAGTATTTGTCTTTCTTTTTCTCACTTCACTCTGTATAATAGGCTCCAGATTCATCCACTTCATTAGGACTGGCTCAAATGCTTTCCTTTTTATAGCTGAGTAATCTTCTATCATGTCTATGTACCACAACTTCCTTATCCATTCAACTGCTGATGGACATCTAGATTGCTTCCAGGTCCTGGTTGTTGTAAATAGTGCTACAATGAATACTGGGGCCCAGCCTGCCTTGGACGCAGCATGAAGGCTGGTAATGCTGCTTCTCTCCTTTCTCGGCCTGCGCTGTTCCCCAGGTGACTCCCAGATGACCATTCCCAGGCACCATCTTTCTCATGAGCTCCAGCCCTATACTTTCCTCGCTGCCCCAGCCCCACACACAGGCTGTGCTGGACCCAGGGGACCTGGAAGGACTCGTAAGTGGTGGTTCCAGAGCCAGACACTGACCTCCCTAGCCCAGGGATCTCAGGGCTGGGCAGAGAGAGGTTCCTGAGTTCGGAAGAGCCGAGGTTACACAGGCTGTGTCTGAGTAGCCAGGGAAGGCTTCCGTGAGGTGGCGGCCTGGACAAGCAGGTGGAAGCTCCACAGAGGAGCTAGGTGGAGGGAAAGTGTTAATGAGACAGAAAAGGGTCTTGGCCAGGTTTCTTGCTGCATCTCTGACCTTCAGATTCGTCATCCTTAAAGTAAACACAATGACATTCCCCTTTATGACTTCTTCTGTGACCCAGTGGCTTCTGGTCGTTGGCCCACTTGGGTCTGAAGCATGGCCAGGGTGGTGGAGGCAACATGTGGTGGCAGAGCCAGAAGCAGAGTCCCCCCAGTAGCACCCAGCCCCAGAGCTGGCCAGGACCCTTCACCCTCACCAGAGCAGGCTCCCCGCTGAGAAATTCTTGTATCTTAAAAAAAAAAAAATTATTTGACTGCATCGGGTCTTAGCTGCAGCACCAAGATCTTCACTCTGTCATGCGGGATCTTTCATTGCAGCACACAGACCGTCAAGTTGGAGAAACTCTTTATCTTGAAACAGAAAATCCTTATTCTTTTCCTCCCGCTTTGATTTGGAAGTCCTTAGCAACCATTGAATAGGCTCCCTGTTCTGGGAAATAAAGAGGGAGAGATCTGCAAGGGAGAGAAGACAAGGTGTTTAAGTCCCTAAAATCCCCTACCCACTAAGGAACTGGCCGAAGCACCTCTTAAGCAAAAGAGGAAAAGAACAACTAAGTGATGTTTATTGAGCTCTGTGCCAGATCCTGTTCTCAGTGCTTTGTTGAAATTGGTGGGTTGGATTTTCACTACATTCTGTGAGGCAGATTCTTTGTCCCTGTGTCACATGTGAGAATTGACCAACAGCCCCACTGCTCCCGCTTGCCCTGGAGCCTGTCCCCCACCTGACCCTGAGCTTCTGCACAAACAGGTGGAACAGTCACATCCTGCGCTGCCTGCAGAGAGACAAGTGAGGGCCTGGGTGGCTTGTCCCCCCACAGCCCACATTTGCACATGCCCGTGCCATTGCCCTACTGCCATCTTTGCCCCCATCTCCCTAACACAGTTTCTGTGCTTTCCACATGATTCTGGAATGGACCCAGGACCAGAAAAAAACAAAATTGTTCTAAAAGACGATATTACAGTAATCAAGAAAGTCCATCGTGTACCATATGTTAGAAAATAGCATCATTGTCAGTGTTAAATCTCTTGTGTTAAATTTCAGTTTTACTGTGAATGTATAAGTGGGGGTCCTTAAAAAAAATTTTTTTTAAATACTTTTTTATTTATTTGGGTGCCTGGGGTCTTCATTGCAGCACATGGGATCTTCGTTGTGGCTTGTGGGCTCAGAAGTTTGTTTTTTTTAATGCTCACTTGTCCCATCTTTAGCTAGCAGATGCCCCAGAGGGTTGGCTCCTGAGTCCTTTGACATGACCCCAGTGGTCTTTAGATGTTTCTTTGCTTTCTGGTCTCACTTGATGCTCCTGGCTCCTCTGGCCTGTTTCCTGCCTAAAACTGGAATCAACTCTTACTCCAAGAGTCCTGATTTCTTTGGTGGGAAATGGTAGAGACCACAGTTGGTGTTCAGGGTGCTCACTGCTGCGTGGTAGTATTACTTTCTCCAGGCATTTTCAGTTCATATTAATAGAAAATTGGTTCTTTATTTGCTTCAGAGAAAATGAGTTCATATCGTATTTCCAATTCAAATTTAGGAGTTTTGAGTTTTTACTTCTCCGATTTTGTTAAAATCTTATTTTCTTTTATGCTGATTATTCATGATATAGACATCATTACTTATTTGCTATATTTGTAATCATTTCCAAATGATATTACTAATGAGGTTTCCAATAACATGATTACTGAAAACTGTTGAAGATTTTCTTTTGCAGTTCTATCTTTTGAGTTGGGAAGATCTGCTGGAGAAGGAATAGGCTACCCATTCCAGTATTCTTGGGCTTCCCTTGTGGCTCAGCTGGTAAAAGAATCCGCCTGCAGTGTGGGAGACCTAGGTTCGATCCCTGGGTTGGGAAAGATCCCCTGGAGAAGGGAAAGGCTACCGACTCCAATATTCTGGCCTAGAGAATTCCACAGGTCCTCACATGATTCTGGAATGGACCCAGGACCAGAAAAAAACAAAATTGTTCTAAAAGACGATATTACAGTAATCAAGAAAGTCCATCGTGTACCATATGTTAGAAAATAGCATCATTGTCAGTGTTAAATCTCTTGTGTTAAATTTCAGTTTTACTGTGAATGTATAAGTGGGGGTCCTTAAAAAAAATTTTTTTTAAATACTTTTTTATTTATTTGGGTGCCTGGGGTCTTCATTGCAGCACATGGGATCTTCGTTGTGGCTTGTGGGCTCAGAAGTTTGTTTTTTTTAATGCTCACTTGTCCCATCTTTAGCTAGCAGATGCCCCAGAGGGTTGGCTCCTGAGTCCTTTGACATGACCCCAGTGGTCTTTAGATGTTTCTTTGCTTTCTGGTCTCACTTGATGCTCCTGGCTCCTCTGGCCTGTTTCCTGCCTAAAACTGGAATCAACTCTTACTCCAAGAGTCCTGATTTCTTTGGTGGGAAATGGTAGAGACCACAGTTGGTGTTCAGGGTGCTCACTGCTGCGTGGTAGTATTACTTTCTCCAGGCATTTTCAGTTCATATTAATAGAAAATTGGTTCTTTATTTGCTTCAGAGAAAATGAGTTCATATCGTATTTCCAATTCAAATTTAGGAGTTTTGAGTTTTTACTTCTCCGATTTTGTTAAAATCTTATTTTCTTTTATGCTGATTATTCATGATATAGACATCATTACTTATTTACTATATTTGTAATCATTTCCAAATGATATTACTAATGAGGTTTCCAATAACATGATTACTGAAAACTGTTGAAGATTTTCTTTTGCAGTTCTATCTTTTGAGTTGGGAAGATCTGCTGGAGAAGGAATAGGCTACCCATTCCAGTATTCTTGGGCTTCCCTTGTGGCTCAGCTGGTAAAAGAATCCGCCTGCAGTGTGGGAGACCTAGGTTCGATCCCTGGGTTGGGAAAGATCCCCTGGAGAAGGGAAAGGCTACCGACTCCAATATTCTGGCCTAGAGAATTCCACAGGTCCATGGGGTTGCAAAGAGTCGGATGTGACTGAGCGACTTTCACTTTCATCTTTAAGGCAGATCCCAGTTAGAATATGCAGTCGTATCACTGTGTTTTAAAATTGCCTGAAATGAGCTCATTCACACAGATATACTGTTAGGTTCACGGGTTTCATTTTGCTGTTAATTTTTAGGGATTGCTTTTACTTTTATTCTGGCATATCGCTTTTCTTAATCACATAAATCATTTACCTGAGTTCCAAATTCAGCCCTCTAAAGCAAGGTACATTAAGAGAGAATAGTCAAGTTTCTATTCCTGCTTTCACCACCCTTTCCTCTACCTCCTCTTACAGGTAACTATTTCTATTAGCTTTTAATTTACTTGTTTATTATTAGTAATAAAAGATAAATAATAAAAAGTAAAAGTCTAAAAAGTAATAAGTAATAGGTATGATTTAATATTAATTTTGATTATTTAACATCATTATTAATTTCATTTATATTAGTGCCATGGTATGCTGTGATAACATTATTTCATTATATAATTATATATAAAGTACATAACTGTATAGTAGAGTAGTATAACTTTATATTACAATGTTGTTATAATCACATAACATACACCATATTATTATCACTTTTTAACTATTTATGTATTTGGCTGCTCCGGGTCTCAGCTGTGGAGGAACCTTTGATCTTCACTGTGGCAAGTGGGCTTTTTAGTGGTGGCATGCAAACTCTTAGTTGCGGCAAGTAGGATCTAGTTTCCTGATCAGGGATCAAAACCAGGCCCCCTGCACTGAGAGTGCAGAGTCCTAGCCACTGGACCACCAGGGAAATTCCACAACATATATTATTCAGATATTGTTTTACCTTTGTTTTACTACTGCTGCTTTTCACTATTGGAGCTTCCCTGGTGGCTCAGCAGTAAAACGATCAACCTGCTAATGCAGGAGATGGGGGTTCGATCCCTGGGCCCAAGAGATCCCCTGGAGAAGGAAATGGCAACTCACTCCAGTATTCTTGCCAGGAGAATTCCATGCACAGAGGAGCCTGGCAGGCTATAGTCCATAGGGTTGGAAAGGGTCAGACACAACTAGGCAACTGAACAACAACAGCAACTGTTTACCGTAAGGGCATACATTATATTAACATGCCCCATTTAGATAAAATACGCTAAACTGCCTGCCTTCTTGTGTACTTACAGGCGTTCTATGGCTGTTGGGATATCACCCTTTGCTGTGACTCAGGCTGTTAGAATTTTTCCAGGACAGTTACAGGCTCTGGCCTCTTGAGTTGCCCTCTGACCCTCAACAAGTCTAACTTCTACCTTTTCAGCTTGAGAGCAGCTATTGGGTGTCCTTGGCCCCACGTGGAGGAGATAAAGATGGCTTCCAAGCGCATCACCCAGGAGACCTTTGATGCAGCTGTTCGTGAGAACATCCAGGAGTTTGAAATGGGGCCGGAGGAGGCGGTGAGAGAGGCCGTGGAGCAGTTTGAATCACAAGGTAGGGCGGTGCGACTGGGTCCCAGCGCCAGTCTGGCTCTCCGCCTCAGAGTCGCCTTCAGTGCATGGCTCTTTTTGCTGTTCTTGTTGTTGCCACACCACTTGGCACATGGGATCCAAGTTCCCTGACCAGGGATCAAACCCATGCTCCCTGCGTCTAAAGCACGGGGTCTTAACCACTGGACCACCAGAGAAGTCCCGTTCATGGCGCCTCATGTGTAAAAGAGCGGTGTCCTGCCGTGAGCACATCCTTCCTGGCATGACTGCCCCGGGCAATGTCCTCTCTCTACACTGTGCCCCAGGCAGGCTGGCCACCCCCTCCCACCTCGCTGATGCCTATCCTCTCCTCGCCTGGACCGCACCCTGACATCTACAGGGCTGGGTCTTTCCAGGTGGGTCTCATTTCAATAGTTGCTTCCTTGAAGAGACTTTTCTTGACCTCCCTCTGAAGAAACAGGGCCACCTGCCACCCTGCCCCCCCTGCATCCCAGTGTGAGTTCACGGAGGCAGAAGGGGTATTGGTCACCAGCCTCTGAAAACAGGTAGCATGCCCTAGCCAGACCGTGGAGGAGAATGGTTAGGAGGGAGCTGTTTGCAGTCATGTGGGCAGGGTTGGGAGACCGTGCTGCCCACAGCAGGACCTCCCCCCTCCCACGACAGACCATGCAAGGGACGGGGGTCACCTGACAGAGGCAGAGGCAGGAACCTGGGAATGAACACCCTGTCCTCCCACTCCTCCTGCCTCTGCTCTCAGATCCGGCTTCCCATTGGCCAACCCAGTCAGACTCCAGAGGGCAAGGAAGTCCAGGGATCCAACCTTCCAGGTCAGGAGCTGCCATCCCGGGCACAGAGTAGGGACTAAACATTGGACAGGGACGGGAGGGGCACCTAGACGTGTTCTGCACATTGGGGGCCTCTTCTGGGTCTGCCAGCAGGGGTGGGATGCAGCCAGGGTGAAGACCAGTGGGAGCCCCCAGGGAGGAGACCGCAGGTGGCACGCCTCTCTGAGCCCACTAGGCAGAGTGCATCCCTCGCCACTGCACTGGCGTGCATCCTCACTGCTCCTCTGCCCCCATTGGCTGGACAGAGCCAAGGTGCAGAGACCCCACACCCCACGTAGGCATGGCTGCTGGGCCCTGCCCAGGCAGGGAGGGGTGGGGTGGAGAGCTGGGCAGATCCCAGAAGGCCTCCAGAGTAGGCTGGTCCCAGCTGAAGGGACACCAGGTGTGACTGCTGCAGGCCCGCGGGGTTGACGACTATCTCTTGTTTCCTGACTTCCCCGCCCTCCCACAGGGGTTGATCTGAGCAACATTGTAAAGATGACCCCAAAAGTCTCTGCGGATGGACCCCAGGATCCCATACATGACATCCTGCAGGTAGGAGAGGGCAGCCCACGTGAGCCTCACGTGTATGATCCTGCGTCACCTCATTACTCTGTTGGGAGCACCTTTTTCCGCGTTTCCAGATGGCAGGCACAGACTCAGAAGGTCCAAGCCAGCCCAGCAAGCACAGGCAGGCCTGAGTGTGCAGCTGGGGTTTCCTGAGTCAATGTCTGAGGGCCTCGTGGGGGCCCCCAAGCTCTGCCCACCCACCCACGTGTGACATTGTGGGATTAGAGCTGACAGAGTAGACAGGGAATAGACAGCCCTCTAGGCCTAAGGGGTGGACAGTGTTCATGTTTGTCCTGGTGTTGGGAGCCTTGGGGTGGAGGGCCCCCTGGAGGAACCTCTCTCGGGCCTCCCAAGCCCTGGATTTGCTCAGTAAAATGGGCAAGAATCCCAGGAAAAGAGAGTGCGATCATAGGCTGTCACTTATTGAGCATCCACTGTTTACTGACACATTACAGCCCCTCCTCACCACACTTAAACTGGCCTGTGTGAGGTAAGTACGTCATCCCTGGCTTTCTGATGGGTGAACAGAGAGACCCAGAGCCTGCCCTCACTCTACCGTGACCCAAACAAGGAAAATATAGCTCACAGAGGTTCAGTGTTTTCCTTAAGGTCATCCATCAAACTGGTAAGCTGTTGGTAAAACAGCAGAAAGTTCTAGTGTTTATTGAGAACCATCTGTGAGTTCAGTTCTATACCAGGCACTTGCTTTGTGTCATCTCAGTTATTAGCCCAAAGATACCTGCAAGGGTAGGGTTATCAACCCCATTTAACAGATGGGAAAATTGAGATCCAAAGAGGAAAAAGCGACTCACCTAGCTGCAAAAGAAAGTAGTAATAAAAAGAGAAGCTGGAGGCGGCAGCCCTGGATGTGAACCTAAGGGAAATTATACAGTATTCGTCCTTTAGTGACTGGTTTATTTCACCTAGCTTGACGTCCTCAAGGTACATCTGTGTTGTACTACTTGTCAGAATTTCTTTCCTTTTTGTGGCTGGATAATATTCCATTTATGGAAACACCACATTTGTTTATTCACTCACTGATGGGCATTTGGGTTGCTTCTGCCTTTTGGCTGTTGTAAATAATGCTGCTGTGAACATGGGTGTGCCAACATATTTTTGAGCTTCTGTTTTCAGTTCTTTGGGATGTGTATCTAGAATTGCTGGATTGCTTGGTTTAATTTTTTGAGGAACCACTGAACTTGCTTTCCACAGCAGCTGCACCATTTTATATTCCCACCAACAGTACACAGGGTTCCAGTTTTTGCCACATCCTTGCTAGCTCTTGTTATTTTCTGTTTCTTTGTTGTAACGGTAGCCACCTTCATGGGTGTGATGGTGTCTCACTGTGGTTTTGATTTGTATTTCCCTAGTGATTAGTGGGCGGAGACGGCAATGGCACCCCACTCCAGTACTCTTGCCTGGAAAATCCCATGGATGGAGGAGCCTGGAAGGCTGCAGTCCATGGGGTCGCTGAGGGTCGGACACGACTGAGCAACTTCACTTTCACTTGTCACTTTCATGCATTGGAGAAGGAAATGGCAACCCACTCCAGTGTTCTTGCCTGGAGAATCCCAGGGACGGGGGAGCCTGGTGGGCTGCTGTCTTTGGGGTCGCACAGAGTCAGACATGACTGAAGTGACATAGCAGCAGCAGCAGCAGTGATTAGTGGGAGAAGGAAATGGCAACCCACTCCAGTATTCTTGCCTAGAAAATTTCATGGACAGCGGAGCCTGGTGGGCTGCTGTCCATAGGGTTGCACAGAGTTGGACACGACTGAAGCGACTTAGCATGCATGCATGCATTGGAGAAGGAAATGGCAACCCACTCCAGTGTTCTTGCCTGGAGAATCCCAGGGACGGGGAAGCCTGGTGGGCTGCCGTCTATGGGGTCACACAGAGTCGGACACGACTGAAGCGACTCAGCAGCAGCAGCGATTAGTGATGTTGAGCACCTTTTCATGTGCTTAGTGGCCATTTGTATGTGTATCTTTGAAGAAATGTTTATTCAAGTCACACATTCTGGTTTTAACTAATTTCTTAATATTCAGTTTCATCATAACATATGCTTAGTTAAGTCCACAAATTTGAGCTCAGCAAGGATTGGCTGACAGGCATTGTTGAGTATCATGGCAGGGCTGATGGTATCTGTAGACCCACTCTCCTTAGGGCTGGATGCAAAGAATGCCATAAGCTTCGAGTGCGCGGGTTCATCGTAGGCTCAGGCTGAGGCAGGTAGACGTGTCTGTCCCATTCAGATTGTCGTCTGTCGTTAGGATTTTTTCCCCCAAGGGCTTAAAGTTGCGCATGATAAACCAGCCTTGTGTACCGTCTGGTTTCATTGGGCAGTTGCTCAGTAAATACTTCTGGAGTGAAGGAGAGAGACAACCAGGAGGCATATGATACAGGCAGAACCGGTGGAGGTGGCTTTCACCTTCCTTAGGGAGCTGGCCGTTGATGTGTGTGTCAGCTAGTTATGGCTGCCTAACAAACAGCCCCAAACGATAGCCATTTTATTGTTTCTGGTGATTTTGCTGGGTTGACTAACCTCAGCTGGATGGTCCTGCTGGATGGTCTCACTTGGGGACTTCCTGCACTGGTGCCCAGGGCTAGAATGTTTCATGTCTGTACTTCTGTGTGTGGGGGGGACACTGAGATAGCAAGGCCTCTCTCTCTCTCTCTCTGTGGCCTCTCAAGCCCAGTCAGTGCTCCTAAAAGCACAGGTGTGGAAGCGGCCCCAGCTGGAACTGGCCCCACAGGACTTCCACCGAGGCCCAGGTCCCAGGCAGAAGGATCCCGCCGAGGCCCAGCACGGTCACTGTGACCTTCCTCGGACTGAGCTGGCCCTGACGTTTCTCCCCTGTCCCCTAGGCCCTGGATGACCTGCAGGAGTCTGTGGCCCGCTCGCACCCCCAGGAGGTATCCGCACGCCTTGCCCGCTTTTGCGAGCAGTGCAAGCGGCAGAAGGGCTGCCGCTTTCTGGCAGCCGAGAAGGGGGCCTACTCCATCCTCCTGGAGGCCTGGAAGTTGGCCGCGGCGGGCGACCAGGGCCTCCTCCTCCAGGCCCTCAGTGCCCTGTCTGCCCTGACTGATGGCCAGCCCGACCTCCTGGACACCCAGGGCCTGCAGCTGCTCGTGGCCACGCTGGCCCACCACGCTGACTCGGCCCGCGTGACCTGCTCTGGGATCCGCTGTGTGCGCCACGCGTGCCTGAAACACGAGCGGAACCGACAGAGCCTGGTGAAGGCCGGCGTGCTGCCCCTGCTGACTGGCGCCATCGCCCGGCACAGCCACTCTGCCGACGTGGTCCGTGAGGCCTGCGGGGCCCTGCGCGTCATGACCTTTGACGACGACATCCGTGTGCCCTTCGGCCATGCCCACGACCATGCCAAGATGATCGTGCAGGAGAATGGAGGCTTAAAGGTGCTCATTGAGGCCGCCAAAGGTAGGAGCAGATGTGGCGAGAGTGAAGAGTTGGGGTTTAGGACAGCTTCAAGCATGGCTGGCTCCAAGCACCAGGCGTATCTGTCAATTCAGTCCCACCTACATGACAGCCCTAGCAGAACGGTGTCCTTACCCCTAGTTTTTCCAGGAGAGTTCCAAGCCAGCGATCATTGGCCTGGACCACATCCCGTGCTCATCTCTAGAACCATTTAGGGAAGCGCTTGACTCTGTCCAACAAACAGACTGAGAGTGGGATGGGAGGGCTCCTCTAAGGGAAAAGGAGGTGCTGTTTCCCAAAGGTGGGGATGTGTTGCTGGCACTCACCGGGGCTGCTCCCAGGGGGAGGCTTGCGCTTTGGTTCATACTCGGTCACCAGTGCTCGTGCATGTCCGTGTGCCTGGCTCCGAGGTGACCCCGATGAGCCAGCCACAGGAGGCCACAGCGTGGACACTTGGGCACCAGAACTCCCGCCCCCTGGGCCCTGCACCCCCTGGAAAAGGCCAGCCTGGGGCCTTGCGCACAGAAGGTGCTGGGAGAGTGAGTTTCCCTTTGCAGCCTGCCCTGTGGCTCTGCCTCTGTTGCCAGGCCAGCGTGTGCCACCCTGGCTCTGTCTGTGGGGGAGCGGGGCCTGCCCCAGTCTCCTCTGTGCCCCTCCAGAGAGGGGGAAAAACGGCCTGACTGGCTGCAAAGTTGAGCTGCTTTTCTGAGGGGTGGGTTACATCTTCCTTGTTTATTTACAGGGGTTCAGATCAGTGAGTGGAGAAGGAACTGGCACCCCACTCCAGTATTCTTGCCTGGAGAATCCCGCAGACAAAGGAGCCTGGTGGGCTCCAGTCCACGGAGTCGCAAAGAGTTGGACACGACTGAGCGACTTACACACACACAACAGAGAGAGTGCTCCAGACAGACAGAACCAGTAGGGGGCGTGTGTGTGTGTTTCGGCATACATGAATACATACATACACAGGAAAATTTATGGCAAGAAATTGGCTCATGTGGTTGTGGTGCTTTCAGACTTACGTAGCAGGCTGAGGCTTGGGCAGGAGCCAGCACTATAGTCTACTAGCAAGCTTCTTCCTCTTCAGGGAGACCTCAGTTTTCCTCTTAAGGCCCTTGGCTGATTGGACGAGGCCCACCCAGACCATCGAGGGTCATCTGCTATACTTAAAAGTCAGCTGGTCATGGATGTCACCGCATCTCCAGAGTATCTCCACGGCATACCCAGGTTACAGTTCATGGCGCCACTGGGGGCTGTGGCCTGGCCAGGGGGCCGTATACACTGACCATCGCCGAGCTCTGTGTTATTATGGCTCTTTGTGCCCGCCCACCGCCCACCTTCTGCCGGCAACTCCCTAACCCTCCTGCCCACCATCATCCTCAGTCTCACCTATCCTCCCTGGTGCCTCTGAACTTTGTCTGCAGCATCTGTGTTTAATTTTCGCCTGGGTCAACTCTATCCATATGTCCTTCTGCAGTTCTAGGTGTCCTGTTGCACTTAGAAAGGTCATTCCCAACCCAATTGTCCTTACCCCTAGTTTTTCCAGGAGAGTTCCAAGCCAGCGATCATTGGCCTGGACCACATCCCGTGCTCATCTCTAGAACCATTTAGGGAAGCGCTTGACTCTGTCCAACAAACAGACTGAGAGTGGGATGGGAGGGCTCCTCTAAGGGAAAAGGAGGTGCTGTTTCCCAAAGGTGGGGATGTGTTGCTGGCACTCACCGGGGCTGCTCCCAGGGGGAGGCTTGCGCTTTGGTTCATACTTACCAGTGCTCGTGTGCACCAGTGCACGAGTCACCAGTGCTCGTGCATGTCCGTGTGCCTGGCTCCGAGGTGACCCCGATGAGCCAGCCACAGGAGGCCACAGCGTGGACACTTGGGCACCAGAACTCCCACCCCCTGGGCCCTGCACCCCCTGGAAAAGGCCGGCCTGGGGCCTTGCGCACAGAAGGTGCTGGGAGAGTGAGTTTCCCTTTGCAGCCTGCCCTGTGGCTCTGCCTCTGTTGCCAGGCCAGCGTGTGCCACCCTGGCTCTGTCTGTGGGGGAGCGGGGCCTGCCCCAGTCTCCTCTGTGCCCCTCCAGAGAGGGGGAAAAACGGCCTGACTGGCTGCAAAGTTGAGCTGCTTTTCTGAGGGGTGGGTTACATCTTCCTTGTTTATTTACAGGGGTTCAGATCAGTGAGTGGAGAAGGAACTGGCACCCCACTCCAGTATTCTTGCCTGGAGAATCCCGCAGACAAAGGAGCCTGGTGGGCTCCAGTCCACGGAGTCGCAAAGAGTTGGACACGACTGAGCGACTTACACACACACAACAGAGAGAGTGCTCCAGACAGACAGAACCAGTAGGGGGCGTGTGTGTGTGTTTCGGCATACATGAATACATACATACACAGGAAAATTTATGGCAAGAAATTGGCTCATGTGGTTGTGGTGCTTTCAGACTTACGTAGCAGGCTGAGGCTTGGGCAGGAGCCAGCACTATAGTCTACTAGCAAGCTTCTTCCTCTTCAGGGAGACCTCAGTTTTCCTCTTAAGGCCCTTGGCTGATTGGACGAGGCCCACCCAGACCATCGAGGGTCATCTGCTATACTTAAAAGTCAGCTGGTCATGGATGTCACCGCATCTCCAGAGTATCTCCACGGCATACCCAGGTTACAGTTCATGGCGCCACTGGGGGCTGTGGCCTGGCCAGGAGGCCGTATACACTGACCATCGCCGAGCTCTGTGTTATTATGGCTCTTTGTGCCCGCCCACCGCCCACCTTCTGCCGGCAACTCCCTAACCCTCCTGCCCACCATCATCCTCAGTCTCACCTATCCTCCCTGGTGCCTCTGAACTTTGTCTGCAGCATCTGTGTTTAATTTTCGCCTGGGTCAACTCTATCCATATGTCCTTCTGCAGTTCTAGGTGTCCTGTTGCACTTAGAAAGGTCATTCCCAACCCAAGATCATAAAAATAGTCTCGGATGGTTTATTATAGCACTATTATGGTTTTTCTTTTTTTAGTCGAGATCATCAGTTGTTCTGGAATTTATCTGGGGCACAGTGGAGGGGAAAGCACATTCCCGTGTCTTCCCCAACAGCCAGCAGGGGGCACCGCAGGCCTGGGCAGCCCCCAGTGGTCCTTCCTCTCCCCCTGCCTTATTCGTCCACCCCAACAGGCAGCCACCCAGTCAGGCAGAGGGGCCAGGCTGCCCTGGTGGAGCGGGATTCGGGATTCCTAGCAGGAGTGCCGGCTCAGAGCCAGCGCTGGTTCTCCGCTCCTCACCCCGGGGTTCCGCCTCTCCCCTCTGCAGTGTTCCCCGACAATCCCAGCATCCTGAGCGAGCTCTGCAGCACCCTGTCCCGGCTGGCTGTTCGCAACGAGTTCTGCCAGGAGGTCGTCGACCTCGGGGGCCTCGGCGTCCTGGTGGCCCTGCTGGCTGACTGCAATGACCACCAGGTGGGCGTCCACAGCTGTCTCAGGGTGTGAGGCCCCTTTGCCTGAGTTTCCCTGATCTATTCCTGGCTGCTCTGCGTCTTCATCACTGTGCTCAGGCTTTCTCTGGTTGCAGCGGTGAGCAGGGGTTACTCTAGCTGCAGTGCATGGGCTTCTCATTGTGGTAGCTCCCCTGTTGCAGAGCACAGGCTCTAGGGCACTCGGCTCAGTAGCTGTGGTTCGCGGCTTTAGTTGCTCCTCAGCCTGTGAAATCTTCCCAGGCCAGGGATCGAACCCGTGTCCCCTGCATTGGCAGGTGAATTCTTAACCACTGGACCACCAGGGAAGTCCCTCACCTGAATTTCAGTCTGTTGTTTTTCTCGATATCTGGGAAAGGCGCTGGGTCTCCCAGTGAACTCGGCCCCTCTGGGCCCTGGTCAGCCAGACAGGCTTGCATCAGAACATGCTGGCCGTGTCTGCAGAGCCCAGAATCAAAGTTCGGTTTTCTCTTGTCAAGACCTGTGAGAAGGGAATTAAAGCTCAGGGGAAAAACAGACCCACCCACCCTCTCTCACCATCCTTTGGCACCTTTGTATTTTCAATCAAGACTGAGAGAAGCAGAGTGGGTGTGGTGGGGGCAGCTGAAGGGTGTGGCGCTCAAGCGAGGCCACCTGTGCTCTGGGTGCTGACCTGAGCCACACATCCCTCTGTGTGTCTGGAAGGGGTGATCAAAGTCATCCAAATGCCTGTCCTGGACGCAGGTGGCCAGAACCACAGGGCCCACCTCCCCAAGCCTCCCCTGCCTTCTCTACACAGCGAGTGACAGATAAGCTTGCTGTTCCATGCTGCCTGCATGCCCCGGAGTGGTCCCCTGTGTGTTCAGACAGCAGACATGGAAACAGCCCCACACCCTCCTCCAGACCCCCCTCCCACCATCCAGCAACCAAGCGCCTGATGCCCGGGTGCTGCTGGGGGTAACCTGTGCACTGCTGTCTCTCCAGGAGCTGGTAAAGCAGGTGCTGAGTGCTCTGAGGGCCATTGCAGGCAACGATGATGTGAAAGACGCCATCGTCCGCGCTGGCGGGACCGAGTCCATTGTGGCCGCCATGACCCGGCACCTGGCCAGTCCCCAGGTACCCACCCTAGGGCGGGGGTTACACAGGCGGGGCCACATGGCTGGAATGCCGGATCAGTACCTGTAGCCACGTGATGGCCTTTCCCATCTCTGGAAGCCAGGCCTAGGGTGAGGCCAGCAAGCCAGAGGCTGAAGGCAGGGTGAGTGAGGGCCAGGGTGGGGTGAGACTGTCACCCCCAAGAGCTTGGTTGATGCATCCGGGTATCGTTTCCGTTTCTGCTGGTCGGTACACATGTAGGTGGACGGTGGTCTGTCCCAGTGGGGTCGCAGAGCACTCACTGGAGGAGCTGGTGGAGGTGGGGTCCATCTGCCTTCTCTCAGCCGTCCCCGTGGCCCCCTGCAGGTGTGCGAGCAGAGCTGTGCAGCCCTGTGCGTCCTGGCCCTGCGCAAGCCAGCGAACAGCCGCGTCATCGTGGAGGGCGGCGGGGCCCGGGCCGCGCTGCAGGCCATGAAGGCACACCCTCAGGAGGCTGGCGTCCAAGTAGGCACGGGGAGCAGGCGGGGAGGACAGGAGCCTGGCGGGCAGGTGGGGCGAGGGGCCAGCCAGCAGGTCCTGGGGGTGGGCAGAGCGGAGGGTGCAGGCCCTCTTTGGCCTGGCCCGTCACCGCCGTGACCCAAGCCTCCAGGGCCTCCTTCCTTCTCAGCCCCCAGTGTCCTGCGTCTCCATCCCAGCCTCCAAAACATGCTGAACTCTGCCCGCTGTTGTCCTCTCTCCTGTTCCGTTGCTCTTCTTGCCTTTGATCTTGCCTTTTCCTAACAGTCTCTTTAGAGGGATATGGCGGGGGGTGGGGGCGGGGGG
>SJYT01007244.1:224515-307301 GCA_006410635.1 Cephalophus harveyi | reverse complement strand
GGGGTGGGGGCGGGGGGTGGAGTTGGGTGGACCCACAGATGGGGCTCTGCTGGGATTCATGGAAGCTTCCTGGCCCCACCTTAGGCTGCTGCTTCAGAGGTCAGTCAAGCTGAAGCATAGACAGGGCCATGCACACCCTTGTCAGAAACCCACCCTCCTCCTGCTCCCACCTTTCGTACCATCCTGACTCAGGGACCTCCTGGTTGGTCTGGAGACGCACCAGGCTCAGTCCCACGGGGGGCCTTGGCTCCGTCCTCTAGGACGCTGTGCCCGCGGCTGGCCTGTCACCTTGCCCACTCCTGACCACCCTGGCCAGGCGGGCCCTCATTTCACCTGCTTCTCCCTGGCTATCCTTTGTTGGGGTGCTTCTCAGCATTGCTGCCCAGCAGAAGCAGCGGGCCTGGGTGCTAACTGAACGAGCCCACAGTGTGCTGACTGATGAGCCCTGGGCACAGCCCTGCGCTTCCCTCTGTTTCCCTGCCCTCCTCCCCCGGTCAGGCTCTTGCCAGCACCCAAGGACGTTGCTTAGAGACTTTGAGTCCCACGCCTGAGGAGTCAGCCCCGCCTGCCCAACACTCGGCCACCCTGAGCTTCAGTCTCCTCACCTGGGAGCTGGGGGGATCAGCCCAGCAAGGGTGCCGAGAGGTTGAAGTGGAGGCGTGGGCCTCGCTTGATGAGTCAGAGCGTAGGCACCCGCTGCATGTTGCCAGTGGTCATGTTGTGTTATGATGACCCCAAGGTCAGAGTGGGCCCCACCCCTGACTCCCAGCCACTGACCTGCTCTCCTTTCCAGAAACAGGCCTGCATGCTGATCCGGAACCTGGTGGCCCGCAGCGAAGCCTTCTCACAGCCCATCCTGGACCTGGGGGCTGAGGCCCTCATCTCGCGAGCCCGAGCCGCCCACCGCGACTGTGAGGATGTGGCCAAGGCCGCCCTGCGGGACCTGGGCTGCCACGTCGAGCTCCGGGAGCTGTGGACTGGCCAGAAGGGTGACCTGGCGCCGTGACCTCAGGCCCAGTGCGTGCTGCGACTCTGGGCGAGTTGTGTGACTCAGGAACGGCCTGGGGGTATCCCAGCTATCCGTGTCCTGCCACTCTGCCCCCAGCTTCCTCCCCCGTCCCGAAGAGGACTTTTCTGACCAGTGCCAGGTAGAGGCCAGGGAGTGGGAAGGGAGTCTTAATGAGGCACCCACATGGCAGAAAGTGGCCCTTGGGTCCCGGCCCCTCTGCGCACTCTTGCACTCGGTCGCCGGCTGAGAGCATCGGCTTCACCCGCCCTGTGTCACCCCACCCCCACCCCACTGCCCTTTGCTAGAAGCGCCCCCTCAGTGTTGCTTCTGGCTGGAGGTCCGTCTGAAATCTGGAAACCATCCTGGCTGATCTCAAAGCAGGGCAGGGGTCCCACTTCTGTTCCTGCAAGTCCATTCTCATCGCTGCTACTGCTTCTCTCACCTGTAAGTGGGGCCCCGGTGCCTTGCCGTGCTGACCAGAGGACAGGGACCAAGGCTCGTTGGTCTCCAGGTGTCCCAGGCCAGCCAGTGGAGCCTGGTAATAAAAGACTGTTGGTTGAACAGTGGAGGGGTCTCTTCCATAGCACCACGAGGCAGGGGCTGGGGGGAGGCTGCAGCCAGTGGCCTCAAAGGACAGGGGAGAGGGGTGCGCGTTTGGGGAGGTCATGGGGGGAAAGCAAAGGGTATTGAGAACAGCCTGGGATATATGATTTGCTGTCACTCAGAGGGGTGGGCTGCTGGGGTCATCATCACACTTGGGGTCTGTGGGTGCCAACGTCGCTGTGCCTGGATGTGCACTGCGCTGGGGACTCTGGAGCACTCAGTGTCTGGCCCCCACTCGGCTCTGTGGCTTTGAGCTAGTGACACAACCTCTCTGAGCCTTGACTTCCTCCTGCATCAAATGGGGAGACGGGAGGGGCTAGAGCCCCCTCCAAAGGGTGGTGGTGCAGAGCTGGGTGCATGGGAGACACCCAGTCATCTCACTTCAGCACCCAAGTCACCCCAGGAGAATCACCCTGCACTCTCCCCAACCTGACTGTCTCAAGGTCCTCGGTAGCTGGCTGGCTGGGGCAGCTGGTCTTCCCTCTCTGAGCACCTGTTTCCCCATCCATAAGGTGGGCATCACTGTTGCTGCCGCCATTGCCCACCCTCTGCAAGTGTCTTGGAGGTGTCGCCCAGCAGCGGTGCCTGGCAGACCCCAGCTCTCCTCTTTATTCATCCTCGGGCTCATGGTGTGGTCACCTGGCAGCTCCGGGCATCCCCCGTGTTCCAGTCAGGTCGGGGCCGCCCCAGGCCCCCTGGTGGCCTCCTGGCGTCATGCCCAACAACCCGAGCCCACAGGGCAGGAGCCCCTTTCACCTGTCTGAGTCCCCACCACCCTGCTTGTCATTCGCCGCCTCTAGGCTGAGAAAGGTCTGAATTCAGTCCTCGAAGTCAGCGCAAGCCCTTTCCCAGGAGGCTCCTGGTCCTGGTGGAAATTGGCTTGCGGGAGGAGCGTCATCCGGGTCCCACCTCCCCTCTAGATGGGGAGGGCCCTGCCAGCTCCATGGGCTGATGAGAACCTCTGCCCCAGCCCCCCTAGGTCTGTCTTTGCTCAGTGGGGACTCAGCCAGTGGGTGGGATGATCCGTACCCGCTCCAGGCTCCAACCACGAGAACTTGGATCAGTCTTGTGTCCTTGGAGGCCCCGTGAGCCTCCTGTTCCTCCATCTGTCTCATGGCTGGTGGGTACTGCTAATCCATTTCGGAGAAACCTGAGGTGCCAGCCCTGTAACTTCTGCCTCAGCTCTGCTGAGTCTTCCTGTAGCTCCCCATTGCCCTCTACATGAAACCAAACTGTCCTCCAGGCCCTACCCCCCTCCCATCTGCATCTTCCCCATGTTCCCCTTTAATCACATTTCCGGTCACTCCAGCCTCCCACCTCAGGGCCTTTGCACATGTCATGCCTTGCATGGAGCATCCTTCCCCAGCCCTCCCCATGGCTGGCTCCTTCCTGGCACCCAGTTCCAGCTCGTTGCCTTCTCAGAGAAATGCGCTATTGCCCCCTTGCCCTGGTGCCCCATGACCATGGGCTGTGTCCCTGACCTCTACCCTCATCTGAGGTCACCTCACTTGTGTGCTTTTCTCCTTTGACTCCCCCGCTTCGGCCCAGTGCCCATGAGCAGGCTCCTGTCTTCCCCCTCTGCGCCAGCTTCCCATCAGTGTTTTCAGATGTGCACCCGAGTAAATGGACACCCAGGGTGCTTTGTAGGGTAGGCCTCTGCCCTGGCCGCCCTAGTCCCCTCCCCTGGAATCCCGTCCAGCTTTCCCACAGCTGCAGCCCTCTTCTAGAAGAGTGGCTCCTGCCTATCAGTCCTCCCCACCTTGCCTGAGCGTGCCTTCAGTGGGTGTGGGTCAGGGCCTGTTTGGACATCCCCAGGCGGCTGGAACCCCACCTCCAACTGAAGAGCCCACATTTCACTGAGATCCACCAGGCCCACATTCCAGTCTCTCCTCTGCCCCCTCAGGTGGCCCTCCGCCTCCTCATCTGGAAATGGGCTTAAGTGTGTCCCTGCACGGGGCCACAGCCCCCAGCATGGCCTGGCTTGGGGTGTCCGGCACACAGCGCTCTTCTGTCCTCCTTGATGACAGAAATGTGGGCCGAGGGGGAAACTGCTTCAAGGGCAGGGCAGGCACATTCAGTTCTTCTACTGCCGTGTGCTTTTAGAGGAGGGGGCCTGGCCTCTCTGAGCCTCTGGGACACTGACTGAGGCTGCCTTGAAACCGGTCAGTCCTGACTGTCATCTCTGGCGTCCAAGATGTCAAGGATGTGTCCCTCCTGCCAGGGAAGGGCCCAGGGTCCTGGGAAAGGAACAACGTTGCTCTCACTGTGAACACCTTTGAGAGGCAGGGCCTGGGAGCCCCATTTTCCAGATGAGAAGCAGACTCGCCGGCTTTCGAGGGGCCAAGATGGGATGGGAACCCGGCTCAGCCTGCCTCCATGCCCCTCCTCTGCTGCCAGCGTTGCTAACCTGACCTTGGGCAAATGACTTGGTTGATTAAGCCCTCGTCACTGTGCCCAGGCCTGGCTCATGGCTGTCACGTCAGATGATTCCTGGGATTCCCGAGACAGAGGGAACTGGAGATGCAGAGAGTCAGTGTCCCGCCCAGGGGAAGCCAAGTGGACAGGGGAGAGCTGGATCCCCTGGGCACCCTGGCCAGGTACAGCCAAGGTGCCTCTGGTGGGGGCTGTCTATTGCTGATGCTGAGAGGCACTGTCTGCCATTGTTGAGAGGTGGGCCAGTGCCAGCTTGCTGATGAGCAAACAGAAGCCAGAGGCCAGTGAGCACTTCCAGGGCCACCACCTGACCCTTGCCCCAGTTGGCACTGTCCCTGGGGGTGCGGTGGGACTTTCCAGGAGCTCGCTGCCTCCCTCACAGGCCCGAGCAGGTGGGCGCTGCAGCTGGGGACTTCTCCAGTACAAATACCTCCCTCTTTGCATGGCAAACCATCCCCATAGTCGGTCTATGTCTACATTCCATCAGGTGCTGTTTACAGAGGGAAACAGATCCTGAAAAGAACGGTTTATCCAGCCAACATTCAGCAAACACTTGCTGTGGCCAACATGTGGTTTGCTTCCATTCATCTTATTAATATTTCCATCAATCCTAGGAGCTAATTGAAACTGAGGCAAGGGAATTGGAGGCACTTCTGGAAGGTCCTATGGCTAGCAAGTCAAGAAAAGCAGGGGTTCAAACCCAGCCCCGAGCCCTCCCAGCAAGAAACATTTGTTGTACAAAGCTCAGTTTTCCCATCTGCAAAATGGGCATCATCACCCGCATCTGGAAATCAGGTCATGAGATGGTGTTTGAGAAGTGTCTGGCTCAGGAAAGACCCAACACCCAGCAGGTGTTCAGCACGCAGCTTCCTCCTCTTCTCCAGAGGGCAAAATCGAGACCAGGGCCTGGAAGTTGCAGGGGAAGCAAACCACAATTGGGAGATGCCTGAGAAGAGGCTCAGGTGGGAATATGCTGGGAATATCAGGAGTCAGATAGTAGGCCCAGGCTAGTGGCTCCCACTTGTGAGCCCCCCCACTGTTTCTTTACAGAGGCCCTTTGAGAAGTTATGGATTACGTACTTGGCAGGGGGTTTGCACAGCCCTGAAATGTGAGCCATTTTCACAGCCTAGCTCAACCTTGTTCTCTCCCAGGCTTCCCTGGCTCTGAACTTGATCTCTACCAACCCCAATCCACACCTAGAGGAAATAAGAGCCAGTATCTGAAACATTTGTAAACCTCTCTGCCCTGGCACTTGGTGAGTCAGAGAACAGGGTGGACTCGGGAGAGGTGCCAATGACACAGCCTAGCACTGGACAGCAGCTGCTTCCTTATCTGCAAAGAATCCCATGACCCCGCACCTCAGAAAAGCTGGGGCTCGCAGGCCAGATGCAACCTGCAGAGGGGGGAAAGGCTTTCACTTGAAGGTCAAGGGGAGGGCTGGAATATAAGTTCTCCCAGAGGAGCAGTCCCAGAGAGGAAAGGTCAACGTGTAGGAATCATTGTCCCATGAGGAATCTGAGGGCCTTACTCAAGGTTGTGTCGTCAGCCAGTGGCTGGTCACTCAGGCCCCCAGTGGCTGAGCTCTCACACTGCCTTGTGAGCATTCTAAGTCATTTCAGTCATGTCAGACTGCAACCTATGGCAGCCAGCCAGGCTCCTCTGCCTATGGGATTATCCAGGTAAGAATACTGGAGTGGATTCCCATGCCCTCCTCCAGGGGATCTTCCTGACCCAGGGATAGAACCCACATCTCTTATATCTTCTGCATTGGCAGGCAGGTTCTTTACCACCCCTTTTCCAAAAAGTAGGGTACTTTGAGCCTGCTGAAGTGCTGTGTGACCAGGGGCAAGGAGCTTGACCTCTCTGTGCTCTGGTTTCTGTACAGTGGAGCCAATGGTCGCTTTGACCTCACGGGCTTGTGGTTAGGATTCGGTTTATTCACCAAAGGCTTAGCAGGGAGGTGGCCCGGATGTCATCTGATCCCTGGAAGAGAAAGCTTAAACTCGGAGAAATCAAACATTTTTAGAAAATCATGAAGCGCGTGAGTACGTCTTCGCACTACCCTGCGCTGCAGCTGAGTGACCTCCATTGAGTCTCTGTCCTCCTCTGTATCATCTGCAGCGGAATAGTAGGTAGTAAGGAATTGAATTATTCACGAGTCCTTCGGCCGTGATGGCCAAGTTCACGGCCTAAGTGGGAGGTCTTGCTTCTGCACTGGGTGGCCAGAGGGTCTGACTTCGCCACAGCCTCAGGAGACCCTGCGTGGGACGCTCGAGGCCACCGCCGGCCACCGCGTTCAGGGCCAAATTCTGCACTTGGCTCCAAGTCTTGTCCGGGCGCACGGCCGACGACCCCTACGACTGGCCGCCGGCCTTGCCAGTCTTTGCTTCTTAGCCAATCTCCGTCACCCTCCGGGCTACGCCCTCAGTTCCTCTAGCACCAGTCGCGCAAGTTTTTTTGGAGCCCCGCCCTTGATCCCCAGCCATTGGCCATTAGGGCTGCCCGTCTTCCTCCGCGGCTCCAATCTTCGCCCGCCTCCGGGCCCTCGCCTCCTAGCACCTCGCGCCCAGCTGGACCACCCGGGGGCCCCACAGTCTCTCTCAATAGTCCCGCCTCCACTCCCCAGTGATTGGCTTCAGCGGCTGCTCGTCAGCTTCATGTTCACCAATATCCGCTGCCTCCAGGGATGGTTGGCCAGCACGCAGCCAATCGGAATACGGCTTGGACCCCTCCCGCGGCGCGCGCGGAGGGTGCGCGGGGCGGGGCTGTGGCGGGCTGGAGGTGGCGGCGGCGGCGGCGGCGGCAGCGGTAGCGGCGGTGGCGACACGTCCCAGCCGGTGAGGGGGCGCGGGGGGCGCGGGGCAGCGCAGGCGTCTTGGGAGCCCGCGCCTGTTGGGCCGACCTAGGGCGAGGCGCAGTCCTGTCATGGGCCCGGGGCGGGGGCGGACGAGGCGGGGCGTGACAGCAGCATCGCGGGGACGGGGAGAGGTTAAAGCCCACCCCCCCGACCCCCACACCCCGCACCTGATGCCCCCTTGGGATCCCCACAGTCGTATGTGAGGCCCTCGCCGACAGCCCACACGTACCTGACAGCGCAGCCCTTCTCGTTGGCATCTCCCGTCAGACACCTGAGCTGTCCACCTCGCTGACATCCCCCGCCCCCCTGGGGCCGTGGCTCCAGTGCCCCGCACAGTTGACGCTGCACCCCTACGCGCACCTGTCTCTCTGACCCGCCTTATATTCCTTCCCCTTCACCCACCTGGCACTGCGCCCCCAACTCACGAACACCTCCTCCTCGCACATCGTCTGAGACCTTCCCTGACGATGCCCCCTACACCATAGGCCGTTCCTCTCCACCTCTCGGCGCCACCACACCTGGGCCTGCACCCCCACACCGACGCCTGAGCCTGTGACCCCAAACTCACCATTCCCCACTCACGTCTGGATTTGTTCCTGTTCCCTCACTAGCTTTTTCACACCCGAGTCTGTGACCCTCTCACCGCCCCCATCTTAAGTCATCTGGGTCAGCACATGTACACACCTGTCTAGTGCCCTTGGCAGCCCCTTGTGACTTGAACCCCCCCAGTCTGTACCCACCTGTACTTTCTTCCACATGCGCCTGTGTTTGTGCCCACTCTGTAATCCAGGTTTTCCAACACTCACCCAAGCCTTGCTATCTCAGGATCATGGCACCTTCCACCACCACCCCCTGAGAAAAAGCCCACCCAGATGTTATCTTTTCATTTATGATGGTCTGTTAAGTGATTTCCGGGCTTAGCATAATCCTATCAGCCAGACAAACTGGAATTATCTCCATTTTACCAGCAAGAAACCTAAAGCGGTTTGAACCGGAGTGGCATTGCCCACCTCTTCCCAAGCACTGAGCATTGCTGCTGACCCTTCTCTGTGGACCTCCCATCTGTTGTGTTTATTTCTGAGGGATTGGTAGGGAGGGGACCCCCACCCTCCCTGCAGCTGTTCCTCAGGAGTCGTGACTTTGGCTGGGTCCGGAAAGGCTGAGCTGGAAGGGGCGGCCCCTGGTTGCTTTCTGAGCACGTGTCTCAGAGTCCAGGAGCTGCGGGGGGCGGGGGCACTGTTGCAGCTGGGCTTTAACACCTAGGGTGCCTCCGGCCCAGCTCACAGTGTCTCCTGGGGGCGGCAGTTGCCAGACTTTGGGACTCTGGCTCCAGCTGTTACATACTGAGTCTCCTTGCTGACCCGGGAGAGCACCTTGGGCCCTTGATGCTGATAAACCGAGAGAGTAAGGAAACACTCTTCAGAGTGAGAAGGCTAATGTTTCAGCTGCTTAGAGATAAACTGCAAAACTGTAGCCTGGCTTGGTGCTGGGGATAAAGATTTTTCTGGAACTTTTTAAGTTCCCTGGAGTGTGATTTGCAAGTGTGCAGTGTGGAAGGAGGCTGGTGGCTTTATTGTTAAAAAAGCAATAACGTGCCGTTTCCTGTAAGGCTTGCACAGTACTTCTTAACATCTACCCACCCCTTGCCCCCGTCTCTCCCTGGAAAGATGGTGCTGGAATGTTCTGAAGGGTCTTGTTCTAAAGCCAGTGGGGTTTTCTGTCCAAATTCAAACAGAGTCATTTAAAATGTGTGTGTGTGTGTGTGTGTGTGTGTATAGATGTTGTCTGTACTTGGTTATACACATGCACACATTTTATATGTATGTACATGCATGTATTTTATATATATATACCTATGCAAAGATATGAATAAACTGACAAGGGAATTGATATACATGGAAAAAAATAAATAAAATCAAGCAGTACGAAAGGAAGCAAGAGTAAAAACCAGGGAGGTCTCCCCATACCTGTACCCTGTCCCCTTCTGGAGGGCATCATTGTTAATAGTTTCTCCTATATAACAATGTTCCCTTCTAGAGGTGGTCTAAGGGCCCCTTTTAAACCACTGGTAAATTTGTATCAAATTGTATCAAAAGGGTGGGTGACTTTATAACCAGTTCCTTACTGATGGCTGTTTATCTCTCATATGTTGCTTTTTTTTATAAAATATTTATTTTTAATTTATTTTTGCACCCAGTCTTGGTTGCAGCTGTGTTCTGTGTTAGGTGCGGCATGTGGGCTCTATTTCCCTGACCAGAGATCGAACCCAGGACCCCTGCATTGGGAGCACGGAATCTTAGTCACTGGACCATCAAAGAAGTCCCTCATATTTTGTTTTTACAAACCAAACCGCAGTGAATAGATTGAGTCTTGCATGAGCAAATAGGTAGTAAAAGTGTGTGGGACTCCAGCCAAGCACAGACACTTTAAACCCTCTCTGTCTTCATGGAGTTTAACATCCTATTGCAGCAATCTCCTAAGAGTGACCAGGCCACAAGACACATACATCTAAATGGTTAACGCTCCTCCGTGGAGGCCGTGCGGTCATCAGTATTCTCAGCTGTGGAGTTGGAATGCCCATTTCCTCCCCTGGCGGCCAGGGCGGTTACTGTCAAGCTCTGGTCTCTCCAATCTTTCTATCCGTCCCTCTCTGAGGTGTTCCTGCCCGTAGCGGGTGGTGATTAAACATTAGATTTGTTTCTCGTCGAGAGTCTAAAGTTCAGTCCAAAAAAATATTTGAGTCCCTCCTCTGAAGGGCTCTGAAGGACAATGTGGGGATTGGCGGTGGGAGAAGCGGTCCTTTCTAGAGAAAGATGCAGACACTGCCTGGAGTCCCGGGATGGGAGGTTGTAGATATTGACTGTTGCTTTCTTTTTTTTTTTAACACTTGCATCCAGCAAAAGAATGAAGGTGTCAGATGAGGCTGACACAAGTCACAGATGTTAAATCTATTTGGGAAGTTGTCTTGAGACTTGCTTGCGTTGTGATTTCCCACTATTGGTGCCAGGTGGAGGGCGTCATCAGACCAAGGGCAGGCCTTTTCACATTTGTCATCCCATATTTTAGTCTTCTTTTTTGGCACTTAGACATTAGAGGAATAATGAGTTGATTGGAGCTGTTAGCTTGTTTGGGTTTTGCAAGCCAGCTCTTTTAAAAAATGCATTGTATTTTTTATTTTAAATGTGAACTACTTCTTAGTAATAATAGTACATAATGTGCACATGAAAAGAAAGAAGGTAGAAAGAATAAGGAAACCAACACCCAGTTTAAAAAGTAGAATGTTGCCCCAGCGGCCCCTCCCTGGTCCCTGTGCTATTTTTAAAATATACTTGTCAACGTTTGTTTTCTTCACTGAATACCTTTTGCTGCAGCTGAGAGCTTAGGTTACAGGGTCTCAACAGCGATCAGGAGAAGCCAGGTTTTCTGTTGAAGCTTGGCCATCAGCGCAACCTATGGGATACAAAGAGAGGTGCAGTGACCTCAGGGCCATGGGCAGGTCACTAGCCAAGGTACAGTATGCACTTGGGAGGCTCAGAGTCCTGCTGTATTAGTTTCCTGGAACTGCCACAGCAGATAACCCCAAACTGGACAGCATGAGATGACGGGAGTTTATTCCGTCACCGTTGTGGAGTTCAGAAGTCCAAAATCAGGGGGTTGGCAGGTGCTGTGAACTGAATGTTTGTGTCTCTCCTAAAATTCATATGTTGAAACTTAATCCCCCATGTGACGGTATTAGGAGGTGGGCCTTAGGGAGATGATTCTGTTATGAGAGTGGAGCCCCTATAAGTGGGATTAATGGCCTTCTAAAAGAGGCCCTAGAGAACTCTCCTGCCCCATCTGCTCTGTGAGGATGCAGAGAGGTGGACTTCTGTGAACCAGAAAGAGAATCTGAACAGACACCAAATCTGCTGGCACCCTGACTTCTCAGCCTCTAGAACTGCAAGAAATCCATTTCTGTTTACAAGCCACCCAGCCTGCGGTGTTTTATCACAGCAGCCAGAACTGACTAAGCCAGCAGGGTTATATCCTACCTGGACCCTGAGGGAGACCCTTTCCTTGCCTCTGACGGCTGCCAGCAGTCCTTGAGTTCCTCAATTTGCACCTCTAGGACCCTAATCTCCATCTCTGTCTTCTGAAGATTTATTTTTTAATTAAAAAAATTAATATTTATTTATTTGGCTGTGCCGAGTCCTACTTGCAGCACGCAGGATCTCCGTTCTTCATGATGGACGCATAATCTTTAGTTGGGGCATGAGGGAATCTTTCAGTTTCAGCATGTGGGATCTAGTTCCCCAGCCGGAGATTGAACCTGGACCCCACTCATTGGGAGTGCAGAGTCTTAGCCCCTGGACCACCAGGGAAGTCCCTTCGCCTGTCTTCACGTGACCTTCTTCCCCGTATGTGTATCCTCCTTTAAGGATACCCATCGTTGGATTTAGGGTCCACCAAATCCAAGATGACTCATCTTGATATCCTTAGCTAATTACACCTGAGATACCCTATTCTAAATGAGGTTACTTCCTGAGGTCCTGGGTAGACGTGAACTTCAGGAGACCTCATTTAACCCCTACAGCTGCAGAGCCAGCATTCCTGCCTGACATTATTGAAGGAGGTGCTCGTCCGGCAGCCTCTGCTGCTTCGGACAAGACAGGGCCGGCAGGGTTGGAACACACTTCTCACCCCTCCAGGTGGCCCGTGTGCACAGTCCCCATGGCTCCCTCACTCACCTGCCTCCCTGCTGGAAGATGGGAGCACCTGCTCGGTGCTAGCAAGGACCCAGACACGTGAACGAATGTCTTCATTTTGCTCTTTGCTACTCCTTGGCACGTGCTTACCTATGGAGTTTGGTCTGGATCATCCCAGTTTTACAGAAGGGTGACCAAGGCGTCAGGGGATCTTGGTCCAAAGATACACAGGAAAATGTGGGAAAGCTAAGGCAGACCTAGGTTGTCCTGAATCCAGGTCCTGTCCTCCTTCAAACAAGTCACCCATAGCACTGTGCTTCCTGCCACTGTTAGAATCATATTTATACAATGTCCTGGAATGCCAGCACCAGCACAGCTTCCAGGAGTGGAACAGACCTCAAGCCTTACAGCACAGCTTTTCTGTAATCGGTAGATATCTGTGTGCCAGGGTCAGGGACAGGTGTGGGGAGGCAGAAATACCAGCTCAGAAGGGTATGGGCCATGGGTGCAGCTCAGACACACCCCCAAGGAACTGGGGCACTGCATTTGATGGGTCCTGTGCAGAGGCTGGGGGTGCTAATTCAGGGGCTCCCAGGGACCTGAAAGCCAGCAAGGAGTTAGCAAGGTGACAGAACGTTATGAGCAGAGGAAACAAGCAAGCCTGAATATGGCAGGACCCAAGAGAAGGCCGGGCCAGGGAACACGCGAGGGTCCTGAGAGGGGATTGGGTTGAAGGACCTGGTCCGTGATGAGAGACACAGGAGAGGGTCGTGCATTGAGGCCAGGCCACTGTGGACAGGCCAGATCAGCAGGCCCTCTGACCACCTGTACCTCCCTGACTGTGAGATGAGGACCAGAATGAAGACCTGCCTTGTGAATGGTTTCGAGACTGCCAAGGTGGAAATGTGCCAGGACAGAGCTCCCAACGGATGTCAGAGCCATTGCTCTGCCTCCGAGTGGTATACCTTTGCCATGGTACGAGCTGAGAAAGTCAATATTTACATTTCATTAGGTATTAATTAGCCACACTGACCCACGACCTGCCCAGTCTACAGTGTCAACACAGCTAATCTCACCCTTGCCCTGTCTAAAGAGCTGATTCCTAGGTCACACTCAGTGACTCTGATTTATGTCTCGGGGCGAGAGCCCTGCACGAATGTCACCAGAGATTCTGGGACAGGCGCTCCCGGGGGTTTAGTTGAAACGCTGCCTTCCCCTCCCCTACTTTGGGCAGGTCTCTGCAACCATGAGAAGGGAGGGGATGGGGTGGAGTATATATATGGCTTATAGCCTTGCTGGTCACACCTAAGCCAGTGACTGGTCTAGCCACCCATTAGTGATGAGGTGCCTAAGAGCCAGAGTTTGAAGAACAGACAGTTTGGGGCCTATGAGCCCCATTTTTTTGACCCTGCCACATGGCATGTGGGATCTTAGTTTCCCAACCAGGGAGTGAACCCTTGCCCCCTGCAGTGGAAGAGTAGAAGCTTAGTCTTAACCACTGGACCACCAGGGAAGTTCCCCAGGGCGCCTCTTTGATGGGTCAGAGCCAAATGTTGACCAGCCCTGAATGTCCGAGTCGGAGGTTGCCCTGCTGACCGTGAGCAGCAATGGTGGGAGTGTGGCCATGGCCGAGGGCTTGGTGGAGAGCAGGAGCTTCTAAACTGCCATCGTTTAGTGGGCAGTGGGGCACCACTCTCCAGATTTTAACACTTTGAGGAGATGAACCTGCAGGAGACAGAGTCGAGGGCTGGATGCCACAGACTGATGCTCAGCCCTCTGGGAGGCCCCAACGTGGAAGTGTGTGGGTACATGGTGAGGCATGGGAGCTGGGGAGGCCTGCTCAGTAGAACCGGGTGAACTTAGCCCTGGTCTGACTCCTCATTAGGGAGCACGATACCTCAGAGACCTCCTTGGGCAACCCCGGCCTTAGAAGATAGTGACAGAGGAGGAAAATGAGGCCAAGGAGGTTTAGTAACATGTCCAAGGTCACACACTGAACTCCATCCTCCCACAACACCAGTTCAGCATGGCAAGGAGCCTGGGTGTGCTCCCACCCGGGGAACAAGGCAGTGATAGAAGAGGCGCGTTCGTGCTGCTGGTGCATGATGCCTGCAGGGCAGGAAGACAGCGAAAACTCTGTCCTCACAGTGTCTTCAGGTCCACACCTCTGGCTTTCTGCTAGGCACTGCCACTAAGTGTGACCCAGGCCCTTGCCTTCCAGGGTTCCCAGGCTAGTGGGGAGGGGGAGTGGAAAACAGCCCCTCCCAGTGCAGCAGAGAACCACGGAGTGCTCAGTCCAGGGCAGAGCAGCTAAGTTTGGGAAGGTGAGACCAGGATATTTAGGATGGGCTTTGAAGGATGCAGAGGAGTTTGCCAGGCGTAAGGAGTAGGATGGAGAACACGGCCAAAGCGAAATCAATTCACTCATCCAGTAAATAATTGAGTAGATGCAACTGAGAGGCCCTGTGCTGAGCTCTGTGTGTCAGGAACACATGGCTTTGGGGTAAAGATGTTACACAAGTACAGCCTCTTAGCAGAGGAGTGCGAAGACCATTACGTGTCTCAGTTTGTTTTAGGTTACTTCACACACCATTGACCACAGGCATTGGCAGCACTGTCTGCCAGGACCAAGGACAGTGATTGCCCATAGAACGTTCTGGGTCTTTCAGGACATGGGGGTCTGACCTGTAGAGACAGCAGCACAGGGTTGCAATGACCGGAGTTGGTCTGCAGTACATGCTCCGGGGAGCACGTGCAGCAGGGAGGAGCAGGCAGCAGCCAGCTGGGCCAGAGTTACCAGGGAAAGGCCATTACGTAAGACGCCTCCCCTTACTTAGGCCCATTAACTGGAAAAGGAAACAGCCTTTATCAACAGGCAGATAGGATGTTAATAGGCTTCCCTTTACTGAGAGATTACGGGGTCTGTTCCAGGGCTGCTGGGGACTCCATCTCCCGAGCAACTGCCCTCCCGTTTGTGTAAACACCTCGTCCTACGGGGGGGCACCCAGCTGTGGGTGACCCTGCCGCACACTGGCACACCTCTGCTCAGGGAGCTGCCTGTGAGTGTGTGTGTGTAAGGACGGCCTCGGACATGGAGCGGCTGCAGTGTGGCGCCCGTAGGATGGGCCGTCTGCGGCCCTGTGGCCCCAGGCTCATGTTTCTTCCTTTTGTTTGCGTGTTTAGTTGCCTCCTCCTGGCTGTGATGGCCACAGTGGCAGTGCGCAAGCTCGTCACTGCTGCAGGTGGGCTTTCTCTAGCTGCAGCATCAGGGGCTACTTTCCGGTTGTGGTGCACGGGCTTCTCATTGCCATGGCTTCTTTTGTGGGCTCAGTAGTTGCAGCTCAAGGGTTTGGTTGCCCCAAGGCATGTGCAATCTTCCCAGACCAAGGATCGAACCTGCGTCCCCTCGAAACCACCCGCATAAGAATTGGTGACCTGGTGGTCCCTTCAGACTCCAAGTACAAAAAATCTAACACGACAAGTCATTCAATGTAACGACGTACCGCAGGGGACGGGGGTAGGGGTGAAGTGAAATTAAAAACAAATTACTCACCATATCTTTATCGCCCACTTCTCTATTGGTGAACCCAAAAAACGAAAAATTCTCCATAAATAAACCGACACGACCCAGAATCAACACCGTACACCCTAGAAATAAACACCGTACACCCTAGATCAAGGGACTGGTCCCTAACTAAGTCCGGGGGACGTAACCCTTATGCCTTAGAACCGGTGACCTGGGTGGTCCCTTCAGGGTCACTTGTGAAAACAATAAACCTTTTTTTTGGGGTAGGGTTTGACCCTCTTGACTTTTCCCCGAAACACCCGAGGTCCCTCTTTTTCAGGTCCACGAAGGACACGGACGGTCTAAGAAAGACAGACGACCCAGGGTCCTGTGGGGTTCAGACGACCACAGACGGAGGGGGAGGACTGAAACCGAGACACAACTGACGGGAACCGGATTGAAGGGGAGGGACCTCTTTTTCCTGAATAGATCGTGTCCCCCGAGGGAGTCTTCAGAGTCGAAACCCAGGTCGTGGGGTTTGGGTCCTCTCACTCGAGAGTACTGGACTCGTCCCAGTGGGTTCAGTGGGACCTCAGTTCCCCTCCGAGTCACAGGGGAAAAGGTTCCTCTGTCTCCCACCTCATCCACCGATGGTCCCACGTCAGAGGTCCTCTCCAGACCAGCAGGTGCCGTACACACCGGGTGGAAGGTCCTCGAATTCGTAGAGGAGGTCTGACAGTCAATAACAGTTTCAGTAGGCTCCATATAGGAGACGTCCACCCCTCCCCTCACTCGTCATCACTCGTCACACACAGTCGGGGCACGGGGTCTACGGTAGTCTCGTGGGACCCTCAATCCTTGTACTGAGAGTTCGAGTCTGAGTCAACCGGACTCTCCCCGGTCCTTCCAAAGACAAAACAAAATACGCATTAAAGTGTTTTATTGCACTGTAATTTACACACAGTAGAGTGAATAACCCATAAATGTACAGCTCAGGAATTATTACGTCCATTCACACGTGAAACCTGATCAAGATACAGAGCATTTCAAGACCCCCAGCTGGCCTCTCCACACCCCTTTCTTGTCTAACCCACCAAAGGTAACCCCATCTGATCCTAACATCACAGATGTATTTGTCTGTGCTCGAATTTCTTGTTTAATTGTGTTAAGATACATACAACAAAAAATATGGCTTCCCAGGTGGCTCAGTGGTAATCCTCCCACCAATGCAGGAGAAGCTGGCTCAATCCCTGGGTCAGGAAGATCAGCTGGAGGAGGAAATAGCAACCCACTCTAGTATTCTTACCTGGAAAATTCCATGAACAGTGGAGCCTTGCAGGCTACAGTCCATAGGGTCACAAAGAGTCAGACACGACTGCACATTCATACACACACAACATAAACTATACCATCTTAACGTTTTTTTAGGGTACAGTTCAGTAGCATTAAATACATTCACACTGCTGTGCAACTGTAACCACCATCCATCTCTAGAACTCTCCCATCTTCCCAAACTGAAACTCTGTCCCAATTAGACACTAACCGCCCTCCCCCGCCAGCCCCTGTGTCCATGCTGAGTCTCTTCGATTGTGTCCGACTGTTTGTGACCCTGTGGGCTGAAACCCGCCAGGCTCCTCTGTCCACGGGATTCTCCAGGCAAGAACACTGGGGTGGGTTGCCATTCCCCACCCTCTCCATGGTGACACTTCCCCAGAGCATGTACATGGCAAGCACCCAGTTAATCCGACTCAAAATAACCTAGTAGGGGAGGGGAGGATCACAAAAAACTATGGAAAATTCTGAAAGAGATGGGAATACCAGACCACCTTACCTGTCTTCTGAGAAACCTGTATGCAGGTCAAGAAGCAACAGTTAGGACCGGACATGGGACAACACCTATTTCCAAATTGGGAAAGGAGTACGTCAAGGCTGTATATTGTCACCCTGCTTATTTAAGTTATATGTAGAGTACATAGTGCAAAATGCAGGGCTGGATAAAGCACAAGCTAGACTCAAGATTGCCAGGAGAAATATCAATAACCTTAGATATGCAGATGATACCACCCTTATAGCAGAAAGCAAAGAGGAACCAAAGAGTCCCTGGATGAAAGTGAAAGAGGAGAGTGAAAAAGCTGGCTTGAAACTCAGCATGCAGAAAACTAAGATCATGGCATCCAATCTGAACACTTCATGGCAAGTAGACAGGGAAACAGTGGAAACAGTGACAGACTTTATTTTGGGGGGCAGGCTCCAAAATCATTGTAGATGGTGACTGCAGCCATGAAATTAAAAGACACTTGCTCCTTGGAAGAAAGGCTATGACCAACCTAGACAGCATATTAAAGAGCAGAGACATTACTTTGCTAACAAAGGTCCATCTAGTCAAAGCTATGGTTTTTCCAGTGGTCATGTATGGATGTGAGAGTTGGACCATAAAGAAAGCTGAACGCTAAAGAATTGATGCTTTTGAGTTGTGGTGTTGGAGAAGACTCTTGAGAGTCCCTTGGACTGCAGGGAGATCAAACCAGTCAATCCTAAAGGAAATGAATCTTAAACATTCATTGGAAGGACTGATACTGAAGCTGAAGCTCCAGTACTTTGGCCACCTGAAGCAAAGAGGTGACTCATAGGAAAAGACCCTGATGCTGGGAAAGATTAAAGGCCAGAGGAGAAGGGGACAACAGAGGATGAGATGATTGGTTCTTACCAACTCGATGGACATGAGTTTGAGCAAGCTCCTGGAGTTGGTGATGGACAGGAAAGCCTGGTGTGCTGTGGTCTATGGGGTCACAAAGAGTCATACACGACTGAGCGACTGAACTGAAGGGAGAAGGGGGCTGGTGAGGAGAGGGAGGCCTGAAGTGTGGCCAGGCTCCTACCACCCTGGAAGGGCACTGAAAGCGCTTCTCTGCTGGATCAGAGAAGGGCCTCCCAGGGCAGATGGAGTGGAGGGCTGTTTAGGGTGCTGCTTTAAATTTTGTTTATTTATTTTTGGCTACGCCGAGTCTTTCTTGCTGTGCGCAGACTTTCTCTGGTTGCGGTGGGTGGGGGCTACTCTCAGGTGCAGTGTCTGCTCACCGGGGTGTCTTGGTGCGGAGCACAGGCTCTGGGCGCGCAGGCTTGTCTGCTCCGCAGCATGTGGCTCTTCCTGGGCCAGGAACTGGACCTGTCTCCCTTGCATTGGCAGGCAGATTCTTATCCACTGTGCCACCAGGGAGGGACCGGCTGGGTGTGTGTGTGTGTGTAAAGGACACATAACTTGAAATTCACCATTTTACCTTTTGCTTTTGGTGTTTTGGCCGTTCTTCACAGCACGCAGGCTCTTAGCTCCCTGACCAGGGGTTGAAGCCACGCCTCCTGCAGTGGAGTCTGGGTCCTAGCCACTGGAGCGGTAGGGAATCCCCGCATTCTACCCAGTTCAGTGGCCCGTAGAGCAGTCCCAGTGCTGTGCTACTGCCGCCGCAAAAGAGCCTCGCGATCACCTGCAGAGGAAGCCTGTCCCCTTTCCCCCCTTTCTGACAGCTGCCACTCTGCTTTCTGCGCCTGTGGGTCTGCGTGCTGTGGACACTGGGTGTATATCTGTGGAGTCTCGTAATATCTGGCCTTCGTGTCTGCCCTCTTGCTCTTGGCGTAAGGTTTTCAGGGTTCATCCATGTTGTAGCACATGTCAGTGCTTCGTTCTTTTTTTTTCCCGAGAGGAATTCCTTCCTTTTTATGGCCGAGTAACAATAATTTAGCGATTGCAACTAGTGCTGCTCTGAACACGGTGTGCAAGGATTGGTTTGAACGTCTGTTTTCAGCTCTTCAGAGTGGGAGTAGAATCTTGGGGTCACATGATAACTCTGTGTTCAAGTTGTTGGGGAGCCTCCAGACTGATTTCCACAGTGACAGCCCTATTGCACATTTTGGAACATGAGGATTCCAGGTCCTTCGGGCAAGTTTGGGCAGACCTCAGCAGGATGAAGTCGGGGGAACATGGTTCTCTGCATTCCGGCTCGCTCACCCCAGGCTTGGCCAAGCCCAGCTCACCGGTCAGAGAGCCCAGGCCCCCAGGCATTAGGGCACTGTCCAAGGGCGTGCACCAGGCGAGGGGCGGAACCAGCTTTGGACCCAGGCCTCTCCCTTCCCAGTTATACTTCCCTGACAGGTGGCAGAGGGGAGGCCAAGCACCGACCCTGAAGGAATCGCAGGAGTGACCCTTGCAACCAGCCCGGTGGTCAGGGTGAGTGGCGAGGCAGAGGGAGGTGGGGAGCGGGAGAGAGGAGGCAGCACCCCCAGACAGGACTGATGCCAGGTGATTTCCAGTGCAAACCCACTGTGTTTTTTTTCAATATTTATTTATTTGTCTGCACTGGGTCTTAGTTGCAGCCTGCAGGCTCAGTAGTTACAGCCCAATGCACGGGCTTAGTTGCCTCACGGCATGTGGAATCTTAGTTCCCAGACCAGGCTTCAAACCTGTGTCCCCTGCATTGAAAAGCTGACTCTTAACCACTAGACCAGCAGAGAAGTCCCCCACTGGGTCTATTTTTTAATTAAACTTAGATCCATTGTATGTTTTGCCCTCATATCCTCCCCAGTGCTGTAATGGGACCACGAGATAGTACCAGAAGCCTTGGCACTCTCTTCTCAGTTGGGAAGCTTGGGGTCGGGGGTGGGCAAGAATCTGCCGAGGGTGGAGCCCCTGAAACAAGGGCACCTGCCCTCTGGCCACCCTTCCCCCACACTGGCCCTCCCAGGCCACCTTGGCCGGGAAAATAAGCCCACCACTCTGGGGTCTCAGAGAGGACGTGGGCGGTTCCTGGGTGCCCTCCAGCCTCCCTCTGTTGGACCCTGTCCTGCCTGAGCGACCCCACGAGCAGCCTCTCTAGGCCTCCTTAGCCTGTCCCCGGATTCCCCGCTGCCCGTACAGATCCACAGGCTCTCCTCTCTCCGGCTAGTTCATTCCTGCCCGGAGGCCTTTTGCACACCCTGTCTCACTGTTGGAATGCAGCTCCTGCCAACCCCTCTACCCCCAACCCCGTTTATTCCAGCGTCAGCTCCAACACCCCCCTCAGGAGGCCAGCTTGGCCACCCAGTCTTGAATCTGGGTCCCCATCTCCCTGTTCCCTTCCTTCCTAGGGTGTCCTGGTGCAGCTCCCTGAACTGTCTTGCCTGCTCTGTGTGAGGGCACATGCCAGTTTGCTGCCATGCCCCCAGGGCCCAGCAGGGCCTGGCCCGAGCAGGCTCTGGGCACCTGCCATTATGAGCAAGCCCAGCCTCCCTGGGGCAGCCTTTGGGCCGCAAGCAGTGCCAGCCATTGTGGGTTCTGACCTGGAGTCGCTCTCCTGTGACTGTGCACTGTCCCCAGGGNGCCCCCAGGGCCCAGCAGGGCCTGGCCCGAGCAGGCTCTGGGCACCTGCCATTATGAGCAAGCCCAGCCTCCCTGGGGCAGCCTTTGGGCCGCAAGCAGTGCCAGCCATTGTGGGTTCTGACCTGGAGTCGCTCTCCTGTGACTGTGCACTGTCCCCAGGGCCACTGCCCAGCGTCTTGTGGCAGTCTGTCAGTTTCTCACGGACGCAGTAACACACTGCCACACACACGGAGACTGAAAGCCATGCAAGCGCAGGGTCCTTCGGTTCCGGAGGTTAGACGTCTCAAATGGGTCTGCAAGGCTGGAGATTCCAGAAGAGAATCTGTTTTCCTTGCCTTTTCTGGCTCCCAAAGGCCATCTGTGTGCTCCTGACAATGGTCCCTTCTACTGCCTTCAAAGCCAGGGTGGCATCTTCAGATCTTTCTGAGATCTGCCTCCATCATCACCTCTCCCTCTCTGACCTTCCTGCCTCCCTCCCTCTCTCTTTTTCTCCATTTACTTGGTGGCACCAGGCCTCAGATGTGGCACCCAGGATCATCTTTGCTGTGTGCGGGCTCCTCACTGCAGCATGTGGGATCAGGTTCCCTGACCAGGGACTGAACCCGAGCCTCCTGCATTGGGAGCGTGAAGTCTTAACCGCTGGACTACCAGGGAAGCCCCTTTCTCTCTTAAGGACTTGTGATGCCATTAGGGCCATCCTGGTACTCCAAGACAGTTTTTCTATCCCGAGTTCCTTAACTTGATCACACCTGCAGACTTCCTTTTGCCATGTAAGGTGAAATCCACAGGTCCCAGGGGGTTAGGACAGATGTCTTTAGGGGCTACCATTCAGCTTACCACAGCCCTTTAAATATTGGACCAGAGTGGTCCTTGTGGCTCCCTTTCCCAGGACCATTACCCCAAATGTCAGGACAAGAGGGTTCCAGGCCATTTGGTCCCTGCTTACAAGCCTCCCACCCTGGCCCTGCCTGGTGGCACCACTCCCCCTGTCTGAGGTCCTCGTACCCAGAGCGAAGGAGTGAATTCCCCTCAGTTCCCACTACCCAGGTGCTGGGGGCAGGGGGTGGCTGGGCAGCCTTCAGAGGGTTGTCTGCAGAGCAGCGGCGCCTGGCCTCAGGCAGGAGTAGGCACCCTGCCCTGCCTCTCGCCCATATCCATCTGTACAGTCAGGTTTGAGCCCTATAGGCGCACACTGATGTTTGTTCCTTGCACACTCCCACTTTTGACTCCTGCAGCTGCTGGAACCTTTTGGACCACTGTTTCATCATCCTCGGGGTCTCCCTCCCCAGACCTGCCCCTCCACCTCCAGTGGATGGAAAATAGCTCAGTCCGCACGGCAAGTGCTGGAAGAGTGAAGCAGTAAATAAGTAACAGAACACTGATTTAGCCCATAGTATACACTGATCTGAATAAATGGCTGAATAAGCAAGTAAACATGGGCTTCCCAGGTGGCGCTAGTGGTGAAGAACCCACCTGCCAGTGTAGGAGACAAAGCGACTCGGGTTCGATCCCTGGGTCGGAAAGATCCCCTGGAAAAGGAAATGGCACCCCACTCCAGCATTCTTGCCTGGAGAATCCCATGGACAGAGGAGCCATGAGGTCACAATAGAGCTGGACACAACTGAAACAATTTAGCAAGCAAGTAAATAAGGGAGGTGGGGAGACCACTGAGTTGTGTATGTATATATCCTCGCCTCTCAACCTCTTGCTTAACTTCCCTTTTCCATCCCACCTCTTGCCCATGCTGCGCTGGTTCCAAAAAGAAGAGTCTAGAAAGGGGAAAAGGATCCCTAGGCAGGGGGTTAAAGACCCCACTTTAACCAAGAAGCCCAGGTTCATCTCCCCTGGAGTAAATCTGTGCCCTCAGGACCCCCTGGTATAATGTTTGGGAGAGGGCCCCCCACCTCTGTGTACCTCCTGGAACCCCACAACCCAGGCTAATGGTGAGAAAACACTTCAGACAAGCCCAGACTGGGGGGTGAGGGGAGTTATCCTGCAGGACGAGGAAGGCCTCAAGTCACGGATGAGATACAGAGGCAGAAAAGGGAGATTCGGGGACTAACTCACAAAACCGAAGAAAGCAGGAGTGCAGCCGACAGTTATGTTAGAACAAGAGCAGTAAAGTTTTCGCCGCCCGGGTCGGCCCCGGCTCCCTTGGCGTGGTTGCCCTTCTCAGATCTGTGGACCGTGACACTCGGGGGTCTCAAGAGGCCCCTGCTTCTTTATTTTATCAGGCACTGCCACGTGACACCGCCCACTGCCCCTAAGTCACCTCCATGCAGGGAGTGGTCCACACGAGACCCTCCGTTCAGAAGGGGCAACTGGGGCTGGAACCAGCTCTGGCCCTTCCCTGTTGAACGACCCATCAGCGTTTTCCAACACGGCATCTGCCCAGCCCGCCTACACGGGGTGGCTCTGCTCCTTTTATCCGGTCTCCCCTTGCGCCTCATTACCTCAGGTCGGGCCCAAGATGTTAGATTTTTTAAATCCCGCAAGGTCCAGGGTATCATCTTTCCCCAGACACTATTTCCGCTGGCTCTTTCCAGGCTTGAGGGAGCCAGAGACTGGGGCCACCTTCTTCCAAGTTCAAGACTGAAAGTTCTCAGGCTGCCAGACACCAGGCCTCCGTCCCTCCAGCACCTTCCTTCTACCCCACGACCTTTGGTGGGTCCCCACCAGGGACTGGTTACCCAGGGTCTCCATCGCTGACTGCTCTCCCCACCGACTGCTCAGCTGGCCCCTTGGCTGCCTCTTCCAGGCTCACGTCTCAGGAACTTGCTGGTTTTGGCCTCCGGTGACCCAGCCCCCTCAGATCTCAGGGGCCCCTGCCCTTGGCTTCAAGTGCTGCGTGGCTTTGAGAGTTGTCTCAGGAGCTGTCTGAGTGCAGCCAAACTCTTACTCCCGCCTCCCCTGCAGCACTGTTCCTTCAGGGTAAACAAAATCTTTCTTAAGGGGCACGTGCTTCTCTGGAAGAAGCATTCAGGATGAAATGATATTGAGGTCACCGAGGAGCCGGGCTCTGTGGAGCCGGACTCAGCTGTGGCTTTGGAGTCCCATGTCAAGGCTGGAGTTGCTTCTGCTCTTGGTCTGGCCAAGCTGCTCCACATCTCATCAGCAAAGCGGGGACATAAGACAGAGACTGTGATGGCCCCAGCCATCAGCTGTGATGATTATCACCATGACGGTCTCCAGCAAGGACGCACGCTGCCTCAGCTTCCCCATCTGTAAAGCAGCATCCATGGGCGTTGGTTAAGGCTGGACAGAGAACACAGGGGCAGAGGGATTTAATGAACAACAGCTGCCATTGTTCCGTAGTGTCGAGTATCAGCCTTCACCCCATTCTCACCCCCACATGCAGAGCCAGAGGCAGAGGGTGAAGGCCTTGGCCTGAGGAGAGACCAGGGTCAGGGTGCGCCTGCCAGGAAGGACGTGGGTCTCCCTTCAAGCCAGGCAACACTGATCCCTCCTGTGGGGCTGTGACTGCTGGCGCCCTTCCCCAGCACAGAGCTTGGAGATGCTGCTCAAAGGCACCCAGGGGGCAGGGAGGAGCCAGGCCACCGTGCCAGCCCCTCTAGCCACAGGCATCTGACGTGTTTCTCTGAAAACTTTGGCAGTCCCAGAAGCTCCTGGTTTTCTCATCAATTCTTTTTATTTTTAAAGCTGTGTATTTTGAAATAACTTTAGACTCACAGAAAAATGACAAAACTAGCTGAGAGTTCCTGATACCTTTCACGCAGCAGCTCCTGTGGTTAGCGTCGCGTACGATGAAGTTATCTGAACCAAAAACTAAACGTCGACGCGACACTCGGGTCTCGTCTCCAGACCGGAACCTCACGTTTTCAGCTTTCCCCCTTAGGTTCTTTTTCTGGTCCAGGCTCGGATGTTGCATTTAGTCCTCGTGTCTCCTGAGTCACCTTCGATCTGTGACATGATGGTTCCGCAGCCTTCCCTTGTTGTCCGTGACCTTCGTGCTGAGAACCGCTCAGCTGTTTGCAGAATGTGCCTCAGTGTGGCTCGTCAGATGTTTCCTTGGGATCAGATCAGGGGTTGTGCGTCTTTGGCCGAAACCCCACAGAACTGACGTTGTGTCCTTCCCGTTGTGTTATATCCAGCGTGCGAGCTGTTGCTGTGTCCTGTCCTCTGTGGCTGACCTTGATTGCCTGGTCAAGATGGGGTCTGCCAGCTTGCTCTGCCCAGAGAGATTAAGTGTCTTGTGGAGAGATGCTTGAAGACCACACAGATACCCCGCTTCTCATTGTATTTTCACTCTCTCCCTTTATTATCGGTCCACCGTAGTTCTTTTTTTGTCAAATTTCTCTGCGCTAATGAGTTATCTGTTTCTTTCTGGCTGCGCTGGGTCTCCGTTGCTGTGTGTGGGCTTCCTCTAGTTGTAGCAGCGGGAGGCCACTCTCGTGCTGTGCAGGCCTCTCCTTGCAGGGGCTTCCCTAGTTGCAGAGCACAGGTTCTGGGGCGTTCGGGCTTCATTAGTTGGGGCACATGGGCCCAGCTGCCCCGCAGCATGTGGAACCTTCCAGGAGCAGGGATTGAACCGTGCCCCTGCATTGGCAAGCAGGTTCTAAGCACCAGACCACCAGGGAAGTCCCATTCGCAGTTTTTGGCAGCAATAGTGAACACCGACATTTGTCTGTTGGTGATTTTCTGTGTCCTTCATTCCTTATACGTTCATTAGTTGAAATTCTGCCATAAGGAAGAGCTGTCTCTTCTCTCTTCATGCAATTACCTGTGGGAATAAATAAAGGCCACTTCAGTGAAAACAGCAGAGGTCACCGACATTTGTCTGTTGGTGATTTTCTGTGTCCTTCATTCCTTATACGTTCATTAGTTGAAATTCTGCCATAAGGAAGAGCTGTCTCTTCTCTCTTCATGCAATTACCTGTGGGAATAAATAAAGGCCACTTCAGTGAAAACAGCAGAGGCTTGCTAGAGACGGGGATCAGCTGCCACCACTGCATTTGGCAGAGACTCAAAGACAGCAGCGGGGAGAGAGCTTTATGGTGGAGAAGAGAAGGTTCAGGAGTGACTGTTGGAGGCTCTTGGCAAGAGAAAGCGGGGTGAGGGGACGGCTGCCAACAGCAGTTGCCTTCCATGAGTGGCCAGGGAGGCATACTGGTTTTTTTTTTTTTTGATTGTCCTAAGTTGGAAGCAGAAACAAAAATTAGGGAAGCTGCAGTCACCAAACTCCAGCTGTTTTGGCCAGTTGCTGGAGTCATTATGGTTTGCTTCCCTGGCTGCCTATTGCAGAGGTCATGGGTCAGAGTCCTACCACCATGCATGATCTGGCTCTTGTTCCAGTATATGGTCTGTCTCTCTTACCCAAAGATTTTTGGGTTTTGTTTTGTTTTTTGTTGTTGTTGTTTTACTGAGAACTTTTTTTTTTGAGATATAGCTGATTTACAATATCATGTTAGTTTCAGATGTACAGCATAGTGATTCAGTTATATATTTTTTCCTGATTATATTCCATCATAGGATATCACAAGCTATTGAATATAATTCCCAAAGCGGTACAGTAGATCCCTGTTGCTTATCTGTTTTATGTATAATAGTTCATATCTGTTAATGGGGGTGAGTTTTTGCATTTTTTTAATGGAGGTATAATTGACATATTATAGTCACCCGTTGTTATCCTTGGGCTTCCCAGGTGGCGGTAGTGATAAAGAACCCACCTGCCAATGCAGGAGACATAAGAGATGCAGGTTCGATCCATGGCTCAGGGAGATCCCTTGGAGGAGGAAATGGCAACCCACTCCAGCATTCTTGCATGGAGAATCCCATGGACAGAGGAGCCTGGTGGGCTACAGTCCATGGGGTCACAAAGACTCAGACATGACTGGAGTGACTTAGCATCCATGTTGTTATCCTTATGGGATTGGTTCCAGAATCCCCCTCGGATATAAAACTCTGGGGGTGCTCAAGTCCCTCATTATAAGATGGTGTAGTATTTGCATGTAACATCCTACAGTCTACTTTAAATCATCTCTGTGCTGTGCTTAGTCCCTCAGTCGTGTCTGACTCTCTGCGACCCCATGGACTGTGACCCACCAGGCTCCTCTGTCCATGGGATTCTCCAGGCAAGAATACTGGAGTGAGTTGCCATGCCCTCCTCCAGGGGATCTTCCCAACCCAGGGATCAAACCCAGGTCTCCCGCACTGCAGGCAGATTCTTTACCAGCTGAGCTACCAGCGGAGCTCTCACTCATCTCTAGGTTACTTACAATGCCTAATACAGTGTGTTATAGAAATAGTTGCCTTGGACTGTAGCCGGCCAGACTCCTCTGTCCATGGAATTCCGCAGGCAGGAATACTGGAGTGGGTTGCCATTTCCTTCTCCAGGGGATCTTCCCGACCCAGGGGGTGAACTCTCATCTCCTGCACTGCAGATGCATTCTTCACCACTGAGCCACCTGGGAAGCCCTGGTCCACAGCAAATTCTAGTTTTGCTTTTCTGGAACTTTCTGTTTTGTTTGTTTCTTTCTTTCTTGTTTTTAAACTGTTTTCAGTCCTCAGTCGGTTGAATCCATAGATGCAGATCCTGTGGATACAGAGGGCTGACTGTATATTAGTTTCAGGTTCACAGTATAATGACTCAATATTTGTGTACATCGCAAAATAAGCACCACAGTAAGTTAAACATATGTCATCATGCATACTTACAAGTTGTTTTATTCTTGTGCTGAAGATATTTTTAAGGAGGATCTCAGATCCCCTTCCCCCCAAAAAACCCCTCACCTAAGTCCCACTGCCTGTACAGTGTTCTTCATGGGGGCCTAGTCTGCCTGCCTGACCTAAACCAAGCCGGCGCCTCACATTAGAGCTTGCTCGACTTCCCCTCTGCATTGAGGAATGTGCACTCTAACGCATATTCTCTCCTGGAAGGAGAGCCACAGGGCAGTGAGCTCAGCAGAGTGCCTGCCAAAATAACCTCTGGCCAGAGAGCTCCCGCCGGTCATGGGGTGTTCGTGAACCTCAAGAGGAGGCTGGAGCATTGAGGGTGAGCACCGGTCTCCCCGTGAACGGGCGTCCAGAACCTGAGACTGAGCTGAGCACGGAGCCCCGCGGAGAGACCGTGTCACCGGCACAAAGAGTGGGAATGTGTGTCCCTCTGGTCCTTGAGATCCGCGATCATGCAGCAGACACAGTGTCACAGGAGGTCAGACATTCCACCAAAGGATCCAAGAGAGAGGCACGGCCGCAGGGAGTGTGTACCGCCGAGGGCCCTGGGGGGACACTGGGGGCCAGAGCGCTGAGCTCTCTTCCGTCTTTTTGGAAAGATCGCTTTTTAGGAGCCAACATTTCCAGCTGGCCGAATCTAATGTTCCACACCCTCTCCCTGCCACAGATATTTCATATAAATACATCTTTGAATTTGTGAGCAACTTGCATTTTGAGAAAGTTGTGTAGGCTTTGACGTGAAACCAAAGGTCTCTCTCTGCTCCCCACCCAAAAGATGCTTATGTGGTTCATCCGGGCCGGAAGTATATTTGCTTGTCAGGGAGCAAATCTGTCACTCTGAGCAAGTGGCTGCCCCAATCTGACCCTCGCCCTTGATCCCAGGACCATGTCTTGGTTTCTCCCCTGGGGCTCCTGGACCACAGAGAGCATCTCTGCTGTGATGAGAGACACAAGGGTGACTCGTGGGCCTGGTGCCTCTGAGATCCCTAGGGACATCCTCTCCCAGTTATGAAAGCTGCACCTCCTGTTCCAGGATTCACTTCAGTTTTCTTTCTAACTTAATTCACCTAAAGCTTATTTTGTATCACTACCCTAGAAAGAGATTTGGGTTTAAGTCTGAGCTTAAAATGTGTATGTATGGTTTAGTCACTAAGTTATGTCTGACTCTTGTGACCCCATGGATTGTAGCCCGCTGGGTTCCTCTGTCCATAGGATTTTCCAGGCAGGAATACTAGATTGGGTTGCCATATTGCTACTGCTGCTAAGTCACTTCAGTTGTGTCCGACTCTGTGTGACCCCATAGACGGCAGCCCACCAGGCTCCCCCGTCCCTGGGATTCTCCAGGCAAGAACACTGGAGTGGGTTGCCATTTCCTTCTCCAATGCAGAAAGTGAAAAGTGAAAGTGAAGTCGCTCAGTCGTGTCCGACCCTCAGCGACCCCATGGACTGCAGCCCACCAGGCTCCTCCATCCATGGGATTTTCCAGGCAAGAGTACTGGAGTGGGGTGCCGTTGCCTTCTCCGAGTTGCCATATACACATGTGTTAATACATAATATAAAATGCGTAAGATAGGAAGAAATGACCATCTCCCAACACATAGCTTGTAACAATGTTCCTTCAGTCTGCTGCTTGAGACCCTTTATTCATGAAGTCAGCGTAGTTGGTTGTGGTTAGCTTTATCAAAATTAAGTAGAGGGGAGGGAGGGGGAGATGGCAGAGCGAATTGCATTTAAAATTTTTTTTAAATTCTATTTGTATTATTGTTATTTTTTGGCCGTGCTGGGTCTTCTTCACTGCTGCTCAGACTTTTCTCGAGTTGCGGCAAATGCAGGCTCCAGAGTGCAGGCTTCTCACTGTGGTGGCTTCTCTCGTTGTGAAGCATGGGCTCTAGGGCACACGGGCTCAGTAGTTGAGGCTCCCAAGCTCTAGGGCACAGGCTCAATATTGTGGCACACGGGTTTAGTTGCTCCATAGATCTTCCCAAAGCAGGTCTCCTGCATTGGCAGGCGGATTCTTTACCCCTGAGCCGCCAGGGAAGGCCAGGGCTCCCTATGGGGCGTCCCTGGCGGGTCAGCGGCTAAGAAGCCACGCCTCCACTGCGCAGAGGGGCTTGGGTTTGATCCCTGATTGGGGAATTAAGATCCCATAGGCTGTGCGGCACAGCCAAAAATATTCTTAAATAAATAGAAATTAAAAAAAATAAAACGGCTACCTATTCCTTCCTGAAACTCTTGTTGCAGTTAGGGCACGGAAGCAGAAGTGTCTATGAGTATAAGTGAATATATGATACAAAGCATGTTTCTGAATGTAGGTTACAGTCACAAAGATTTCTTAAATAACTGGTCAGCTAACAAATGTATGAAAAAAGATTTTTTTTAGTTTGTGTATTTTGGTTGTGCTGGGTCTTTGTTGCTCTGCACGGGCTTTCTCTAGCTACAGTGAGTGCGCTGCCCTTCCTTATAGTGCCCAGGCTTCTCCCTGCAGCGGCTTCTCTGGTTGCAGAGCACCGGCTCTAGGCATGTGGCTCAGCAGCTGGAGAAGTCCTAGCCTCAGGGAACCCACCCTGGTGGCCGAGGCGGCCTGCTGGCTGTCCTGAGTATGGGAGCAGTGTGGGAAGTGGGGGCCCTAAGTCAGGGAGGGGGCCTCTTGGGGCAGGTTGAGGGGTCAATTCAGAATCATGTAGCAGTTTAGGGGAAAGAAGCCAGGAGGATGCTGGGAGGGTTGGGGGGGTGTCCCTGAGTGCAGGGGAGGGGATCTGACCAGGAAAGGGCACTGTGGGTATGGGGGCCGCCCCTTGTCGGCTGTGTGAGTGGGGGCCAGCAAAATGCCAACTGCTGGCAAGTCTGTGCACCTTGGGGGCCTCTTGGGGCAGGTTGAGGGGTCAATTCAGAATCATGTAGCAGTTTAGGGGAAAGAAGCCAGGAGGATGCTGGGCGGGTTGGGGGGGGTGTCCCTGAGTGCAGGGGAGGGGATCTGACCAGGAAAGGGCACTGTGGGTGTGGGGGCCGCCCCTTGTTGGCTGTGTGAGTGGGGGCCAGCAAAATGCCAACTGCTGGCAAGTCTGTGCACCTGTGGTCAGGCTCCCCCACTCCCCTGTCTCCTCCGTGTCCGAGAGTCCTCCTCGCTGTTGACAGCACTTTGTAAACACGATCTGCTTCCCGTTTTTGCATCTGGACAGCCTCCCACCTAGGCTCAGGCAGGGTCGCTCATTGGTGACAGGCCGCTTGGCGTCCTCCCGTGAGGGCCAAGTTCACACCTTTTCCCTGTCCCCGCCTCCCTTCTCTCCCCCATGGCTTCCCATCCAGACCGCCATACCTTCAGCCCACACCAGCGCCTGGTCACGGCCTTACTGTTCCATGAGGCTCCACGCTCACCTGTCGGAGGAACAGCACGCGTTCTAAGACATTCGCCAAATCACCTGCTAAGAGGAGCTGCCCATGGCCTGCCTCTTTGCCCGCTCATCCACCAGTTAAGTTACTGTCCCGACACATGCCGGCAGCCCCCACAAGGGTTTTAAACCTGCTTTTCTCCATGCGAGTGCACTCTGGTACCTGTCACTTATTAATTTATTTGGCTGTACTGGGTCTTAGTTGAGGCATGCAGGACCTTTTTTCAGTTGCAGCATGAAGCTCTTAGTTGAGGCCTGTGGGACCTAGTTTCCTGACCAGGGGTGGAACTCAGGGCCCCTGCATTGGGAGCGTGCAGTCTTAGCCACGGGACTACCAGGGAAGTCCCTCTGTCATATTTTTTAGTTGTTGATTTTCCTTCCCAGTTCAGTTCAGTTGCTCAGTCATGTCTGACTCTTTGTGACCCCATGGATTTCCTACCCAGTGATCTGGTTGTTTCTTTGCCTTTGTCTTGAATTTGTTTTTGTTTTTTGAAAGGGCAAAGGCTAGGAAGTTAGCATTTGGCCTGAGAAGCAAAATCTTGAGACCAGCCCCACCACAGCCCTGTGGAAGGAATCTCCTTCTCTCTGCCCTGCAGTCCTGGGGAGTTTTCTGGAGGCATCAGGCCCTGGCAGGAGCAGCTTGCAACCTCTGGCTGCCCCTTCTGCTCAGAGTTAGGGAGCCTGGGGCACCCCACATTCTCCTCCAAAAAGTGCCTTAGTTTCCTCTGACCCCTGTGACAAACCAGCACAAACTGACTTACGACAACAGAAGTGTATCCTTCCGCAGCTCTGCAGACCGCAAGTCTCACGTTAATTCTCCTCGGGCTCCGGGAGACTCTTCTGGTCTCTTCCAGCTTTTACAGCGCAGGTGTTTCTTGGCCTGTGGCCTGGGTGTGTCACCCCATCACCTCTGTCTTCACAGGGCCTCCCTGTGTGTCTGTTTCTCTGTCTCTTATCAGAGACAAGAGATTTGATTTGTCCTTGTTTTGAGGACCCAGCCTCATCCAGGGTAAGGATCTCCAGATCCTTACCTTAGTGACATCTGCGAGGGCCTTTTTTCAAATAATGCCCCGTTCACAGATTCCGGGGGCACAGACAGGCAGGGCGGGGGCAGGGCACCATTCAGGCCCTGCCGGTGCCTTCCTGTGTCTTGGCCTTGGCACTGTCACCAGCAGTGACGTGGGACATGCTCTTGTAGGTCTTCACTGATTTGTGCAGTGACTCTGCTTCTGTCCGTGCCCACCGCACCGAGGACCTGTCTTGGGTCTGCAGAGTTGCCAGGCCAGGCCCCTGGCCCGGGCCACAGTGAAGAATGGTCCAGAGGGCAACACGGGCGAACCCGGGGCTGAGCCTGCACCACCTGCCCCCGGCCTTTCCTCCTGGGGAGCCTGGAGCAAGGGTCAGAGGGCGGCAAGAAGACAAGTCGTCAGACTCTAGACTATGAGGCTGGACCACACAAAGGGCTGGATCCTTTGTCAGGAGGGCAGTTTAACAGAACGTGTCCGCATGCACCACGCCTGACCCAGCCCTAAGAAAAGGCTGCATCGGGACCTCCCTGACAGTCCAGCGGTTGCAACTCCGCACTTCCACTGACGGTTCGATCCCAGATCAGGGAACTAAGATCCTACCTGTCGGGCAGTACAGGAAAAAGAAAAAAATAGGAACTTCCCCTGTGGTCCAGTGGTTAAGAATCTGTCTTGCAACGCAGGGGACGTGGCTTTGATTCCTAGTCGGGAGCTAAGACCCCGACCCACACCTCAGGGCCCCTGCTTATGCTTCCCTTCTTCCAGGGCCGAGGTGCAATGAAGCCTGTGCAGCACAAAGAAAGATCCTGGGCGCTGCAGCTAAGACCGAAGCAGCCAAATAAATACAGAAAGAAAGAAAGAAAGGTTGCATTGTTCGCACGCAGGCACCCAGCCGTGGAGACAGTCCCCTGGAGCGCTGGTAGTGGCGCTGAGCATCAGCAGACGTGAGGCGTGACACAGTGGCAGGCACCCCAGACGGAGCGCCCAGCAACGGGCTGAGAAAAAGCCCTCCAGCCTAGTTTCTCTTTGTTTGGGAGCAGTTTTAGATTTAGAAAAGTTGCAAAAGTAATTCAGAGTTCCCCCCCACTGCACACTCCCAATTTCCTGTATTAATAACATCTTCTGTTAGTTTGTTACATTTGTCACAACTAATGAACAAATACTGATACATCATTAGTTTTAAAGTGATTAATTTTTAAAATTTTTCCCAGTTTGGCTGCTGGCAGGCTTTCTCTAGTTGTGGCGGCGGGGCTACTCTCCAATTGTGGGGCATGGGCTTCTCATTGTCCTGGCTTCACTTACTGCAGAGCAAAGGCTCCAGGGCACAAGAGCTTCAGGGGTTGTGGCTCTTGGGGTCTAGAGGTCAGACTCAGTAGCTGGGATGCGTGGGTTAGGTTGCCCCCAGGCCTGTGCAGTCTCGTTGGACCAGGGATCAAACCCGTGTCCTTTGCATCAGCAGGCTGATAATTAACTAAAGTCCATTGTTTATTCATATTTCCTTAGTGTTTCCCTAATGTCCTTTTTCTATCCCAGGATCCTCACGTTACATTTAGTCATCCCCATCGCTTCTCTTTAGGCTTCTCTGGGCTGAGATAGGTTCTCAGGCTCTCTTGGTTTCGATGACCTTAACAGGCTGGAGGAGAACTGGTCTGGTGTTCTGTAGGGTGGCCCTTGGTTGGGATTTGTCCGATGTTTTTCTCATGGTTAGACTGGGCTTCGGAGAGGAGGAGCCTTTTTCATCACACAGGTGACCAGGGCGTGTGCCGTGACCGTGACTTACCACTGTGGGGCAGACCTCGATCGCCCGGCTGCGGGGCTTTTCTGGCAGCTGTCTTCACTAAAGTGACTCCCCTCCACTTTCTGTGCTGTGCCCTTTGAAAGGAGGTCACCACCCACGGCCCACACCTCAGGGCTCCTGCTTATGCCTTCTTCTTCCAGGGCTGGGCACCTGTGTCAGTTGCTTGGGATTCTTCAACCTGGGACATTTCTCTCTTCCTCCTCATTTATTTATTCAATTATTTATTTATGTTTGTGTGGACTTGTGGATATTTATTTTGCACTTTGGGTTATAATCCAACACTGCTGGGACTTCCCTGCTGGTCCAGTGGTTAAGGTTCCACTCTTGCGCTACAGGGGGTGTAGGTTCCATCCCTGGTTGGGGAACTCCAGCATGCTGTGGTGCTGCCACAATAATAATAATAATAATCCAGCGCCGCTCGGCTGCTCGTGTTGCTCAGGGTGTTCCTGCTCTGGCCGCTGGGAGCGCTTTGATTTGCCTCTGTGTCCATTGTCACAGCACCATTGGCTGTGGCTCCCGCCTGGCACCTCAGGCTGGCCCAGGCTCTTCCTTAAGTTTCTGGCCCTGTCTTGGAAGCAGCGCTTCCTCCCCGAGTCAGGGACCATTTTAGGTAGGAAACGGCAGCAGAGGCCACTTGGAACAGAATCCTGCTTGTGCTTCCTAAGATGTCCCATACCAGCGGGTGCTTGGGAGGGCCCAGAGGGCAGGAGGGGCTTCCACGGCTGGCTCAGGGGTATCTGCCTCATTTGCACCATTTACAGGAGAGCATGGGGCCTCCCAGGTAGCTCAGTGCTAAAGAATCCGCCAGCCACAGGAGACACGGGTTCGATCCCTGGGTCAGGAAGATCCCCTGGAGGAGGAAATGGCAACCCACTCCAGTATTCCTGCTGGGATGGACAGAAGAGCCTGGCAGGCTACAGTCCATGGGGTGACACGTGACTGAGCACAGGAAAGCATAATATTTAAAAAAAATACTTATTTTTATTTTTGGCTCGGGTTCCAGCTGCCCTCTGGCATGTAGGATCTTAGTTCCCCCACCAGGGATCATACCCACATCCCCTGCATTGGAAGGCGGATTCCTAACCACTGGACTTCCAGCGAAGTCCCAAGGAAGCCTGTTGGTTCACTGGGTGATTTTAAAGCGTGGGTACTGAGGCCTCCAAGCACACCGTGCCCAGCAGCATCTCGGTGACACCAGCTCTTCATATTGTGTTTTTCCTCCTGGTCCTTTCCCTGTGGTTGGCTAAGCTTTGAGTGCGCTTCCTCTGGGAGGTTAAAGGTAGGTTTGTTACCAAAACAGTGGGCTCACCTCTTGGTGGATGTCAAGCAAATAGACACAACCAAGTCCAAAGACGGGGAGAAGGAAGGATTTATTACTTGAGGTTGTTAGCGTAGACTCTTATCCATTAGGACTGGGCGTCCTTACAAAGAGGAAAAAACATTGTTTTATAGGAGGAAATTTGGACACAAACCTGTGTTAACCTGAAGACTGGGTTTGCCTCTTCGTAAATGTTAAGCCAATAGACACAACCAAGCCAAAGATGGGGAGAAGGAAGGATTTATTACCTGCGGCAAGTTAAGGGAAATATAAGGGACCTTTTCCAAAGCAACATCTCCCTGAACAGCAAAACTGGGGAAGTTTTAATCTCAGGGTCCATGAGTATTCAGGAAGGGGCTTGAGTAGAGGAGAATTCAGCATAGAATTAGGGCAAAGGTCCAGAGTCCAAGCTTTAGTTGATTGAAGTCAGGAGGATCAACGTCATTCCACCCTCCACCTGCTTGGGGGCCTTAGTTCCCACAAAACTCAAAGATATATTTATTATTATGTATATCCTTTGAGGAGGAACTAGGGCTCTGCCTTATTCAGTTCAGTTCAGTTCAGTTGCTCAGTCATGTGCGACTCTTTACGACCCCATGAATCGCAGATTCTGAATGTTGAGCTTTAAGCCAACTTTTTCACTCTTTCACTTTCATCAAGAGGCTTTTTAGTTCCTCTTCACTTTCTGCCATAAGGGTGGTGTCATCTGCATATCTGAGGTTATTGATATTTCTCCCGGCAGTCTTGATTCCAGCTTGTGCTTCTTCCAGCCCAGAGTTTCTCCTGATGTACTTGGCATAGAAGTTAAGTAAGCAGGGTGACAATATACAGCCTTGACGTACTCCTTTTCCTACTTGGAACCAGTCTGTTGTTCCATGTCCAGTTCTAACTGTTGCTTCCTGACTTGCATACAGGTTTCTCAAGAGGCAGGTCAGCTGGTCTGGTATTCCCATCTCTTTCAGAAATTTCCAGTTTATTATCTGCCTTATTACTGCACTGCTATTTGACTGACTTCTCTGTTCCTGCCTTCCTTTGTTCTCTTAAGATCATTAATTACTGAGACCTGTTCGAGGGCAGTCATTGCCTCCAGGCTTCGATCACAAAACGGCTTAGGCCAAAATGCTTCTCTTTTGTCAAGAGAGCCATTCCTGGTTCTTTCTCCAGGGACTCCCTAATTGATCTGCTTACAGGTTTCCAGGGAGAAATCCTCAAGTATTAGGACACTTACTATAAGCTTGGCCACAAAGGGCAGGCAGCCACACAGGAGGACAAAGACTATCTCTTTTTTAAAAAGTTACTTTTATTTGTTTGTTTTTGGCTGCCCTGGGTCTCTGTTGCCGTGAGCGGTTTTTGTCTGGCTGCAGCAAGCCAGAGCTGCTCTTTGTTGCAGTGTGCTGGCCTCTCATGAGGTGGCCGCTCTTGTTGTGGAGCTTGGGCTCTGGGCACGAGGGCTCAGTAGCTGTGGCACACAGGCTTAGTTGCCCCACGGCATGTGGGAGCTTTCCAGACCAGGGATCAAACCCATGTCCCTGGCATTGGCAGGCGGATTCTTAACCACTGAACTACTAGGGAAGTCCAAAGATTAATTTTCTAAAAGTATTTCTGAGAACAGAATCTCAGATCCAAGCTGGCATCACCCCAAAGTGGGTTGGGCTGCAGGGCAGGTGGAGACCTCCGGCCTCCACGTTCTAGAGCCCACCCCAGCCCCGCCTCCTGCTGTGTGGCCAGGCTGGCAGCTTAACCTCTCTGAGCCAACCTAGGCGGTTGGTGCCAGCTTGGAAAACAACGGAGGACTCAGAGGCCTGTTGGTGACGACGAAATCACAGAGCTGATGGGAAGTGCTCTTGTAAATGATTAAGCCGTCAGGGCAGGGGACTCTGGCATCCACATGCAGGTTCTGGTGTCTTTATCCTGCAGGGAGACCGAAGTCAGGTTAGGCGAAGCGTGCCTCTGCGGCAGTGCTGGCATCGGGTCATTGAGGATGAATCACAGGCCCTGGGCTGGTGGAGGAGGCCGCCTTCTCACCGCGCCCCGTTTTGCTCCCCAGGACTGAGTCTCCGCCGTCCTGAGCAGGCCTGGAATGGGTAATGGTGTGAAGGAAGGCGTGGTGCGTTTGCGTGACGATGCCGAGCCCGTCCTGCCTGCGCACGTCTCCTCAAAGGCAAGTACCCCTGCCCCACCGTGGGCGCGCTCACCCGCTCCCTCTTCTGTGCTGGCACCCCATATAAATCACCCCCTCCCACATTGAGGGCGGGGGCGGTGGGGGGTGACGCAGGCTGCCTCCTATTCCATTTTTATAGCCCTGTCTGTGCTGTGGATCCAGCCGCCCCACCGCTTGGCAAGAAGTCAAAAGCTCGCCCACATGTGGCAGGGATGTCAAAGGTGTCCCCGGGTCCATCTTCTGACTCAGATTTGCCAACACAGAGTAATTAGCCAAAGGTGGGGTGGGCTGAGGGGAGCTCCTCATGCCAGGGAGGAGTTTACCCTCACTCAGCTCTGAAGTTCATCCCCAGTGACTCCCTTCAGTTGAACACAAAAGGTTTATTCCCTCGTAAAGAAATTCAATCAGGCCCATGCTTGCTCACCACAGAAGCCAGGAGAAGTTCTCCCACTGGAACCTCGAGCATGGACTAATCTGCCTTCACTGCCAGGCCCGCTCAGGTGCCTGCAGGCAGTTCTCAAAGTCCATGGGCTCAAAGGCTGAAGCAGCGTCAACCTCTGGCCCTCCTGACCTTTCCCCAGGTTCCAGCTTGCTCTGTGGAGTACCAGGCGGACAGTAGGCCTGGTTCTCGGGATCCCCGTCACCACACTGGTCGACAGAGGGGTGAGCTCCAGAGCAGGCAGCCCATTCCTCACAGTTCAGTGACCTTTAGCATATGAGGGAGACGTGGCCCTTCCTCCACTGGCCCAGATGGATCCCGCCAAGCGGACATGCCCAGCAAAGGGCCCCGTGCCCAGCCTGCACTCGGACACACGCGGCAGCAGTTTCCCTCCTGCCGCCTGGCACGACCCGCATCCGTCTCGCCTGCTTGGCTGACCCAGTGCAGGGAGCTCACGCTACACTCTAAAGAGCCTGGCAGCTTCCTGTGGTCTCGCTGCTCATGTGGATCCTGTCTGTGGATCACCCATTTTCTCTCCATCAGGCTGCCTGCCTCATTCTTCATTTGCAAGGATCTCTCCTATGATGAGAAGTTAGAACTGGATATGGAACAACAAACTGGTTCAAAACTGGGAAAGAAGTACGACAGGGCTGTATGTTGTCACCGTCTTGATTTAATTTGTATGCAGAGTACATCATGCAAACTGCTGGGCTGGATGAATCACAAGCTGGAATCAAGATTGCTGGGAGAAATAGCAATAACCTCAGATATGCAGATGACACCACCTTTATGGCAGAAAGCAAAGAGGAACTAAAGAGCCTCTTGATGAAGGGGAAAGAGGAGAGTAAAAAATCTGATTTGAAACTCAATATTCAGAAAACTAGGATCATGGCATTTGGTCTCATCACTTCACGGCAAACAGAAGGGGAAAAAGCAGAAGCAGTGACAGATTTTATTTTCTTGAGCTCCAAAATCACTGAGGACAGTGACGCTTGCTCATTGGAAGGAAAGCTATGACAAACCTGCTGATGCTAGGTCGCTTCAGTCGTGTCTGACTCTGCGCTACCCCATAGACANAACTAGGATCATGGCATTTGGTCTCATCACTTCACGGCAAACAGAAGGGGAAAAAGCAGAAGCAGTGACAGATTTTATTTTCTTGAGCTCCAAAATCACTGAGGACAGTGACGCTTGCTCATTGGAAGGAAAGCTATGACAAACCTGCTGATGCTAGGTCGCTTCAGTCGTGTCTGACTCTGCGCTACCCCATAGACAGCAGCCCACCAGGCTCCCCGTCCCTGGGATTCTCCAGGCAAGAACACTGGAGTGGGTTGCCACTTCCTTCTCCAGTGCATAGAAGTGAAGTCGCTCAGTCGTGTCCGACTCTTAGTGCCCCCATGGACTGCAGCCCACCAGGCTCCTCCATCATAGGATTTTCCAGGCAAGAGTACTGGAGTGGGGTGCCATTGCCTTCTCCTTATGACAAACCTAGACAGCATATTAAAAATCAGAGACATCACTTTGCCAAGAAAGGTCCATCTAGTCAAAGCTATGGTTTTTCCAGTAGTCATGTACAGATGCGAGAATTGGACCATAAAGAAAGCGCTGAAGAACTGATGCTTTCAAACTGTAGTGTTAGAGAAGACTCTTGAGAGTCCCTTGGACTGCAGGGAGATCAAACCAGTCAGTCCTTAAGGAAATCAACCCCAAATGTTCATTGGAAAGACTGAAGCTGAAGCTGAATCTGCAGTACTTTGGCTGCCTGATACAAAGAACTGACTCATTGGAAAAGACTCTGATGCTGGGAAAAACCAAGGGCAAGAGGAGAAGGGGGCGGGCAGAGGATGAGACGATTAGACAGCATCACTGACTCGACAGACATGCATTTGCACGAAGTCTGGGAGACAGTGGAGGACAGTGAAGACTGGTGTGCTGCAGTGCAGGGCGTCCCAAAGAGCTGGACACGACTTAGAGGCTGAAGAACTCATATGGTAGTCGGGGAGACTTTGACCATTTGGTGATGCCTTTGCCAACCACGATGGCTTCCCTGGTGGCTCAGATGGTAAAGAATCTGCCAGGTTCGATCCCTAGGTTGGGAAGATCCCCTGGAGGAGGAAGTGGCAACCCACTCCAGTGTCCTTGCCTGGAGAGTCCCACAGACAGAGGAGCCTAGCGGGGTTACCCAGGGGGTGGCAAAGAATCAGACACGACGGAGCAGCTAACACTTATCTTTAAAGGATAAGCCAGCTACGTCATTTCGGAGTCCCCGGGAGTGTCAGTGGAAGGCAGCAGCCGCCGCCTGCACTGAGCGTGCACTCCTCCCCGAGTGTCTTCGGAGCCGCACACCCGGGGTTGGGGTTTCAGGACGTGTGTCCTTGCACGTGCAGCACTGGCCTGGCGATGATGAGCACTGCAGGCCTCCCGGGAAGTGCCTGGTGGGGAGATAGAGGGACCCCTGGGCTCTGCCTCCAGTGCGCACAGGCCCGTGGGCAGGCCGCAGGGCATCCCTGTGCTCACAGAGGCTCAAGGCCGGCAGTCGCCACATGGATTCACAGAGAGCAGACCGAAGCAGAGAGGCAAGTGGGCCTCAAAGCCGGTGCCAGAAACACCCCTGAGCCTTCTGGCATCTGCTGTCCACGTCCTTGGAAGCCAGATGTCCAGACCTTGCCGTGTGACCCAGAAAAGGCAGGGGTACCAGTGGCGGGTCTCTGTGAAGCAAAAAGGTGGAACCCTGTGGTAAAGCTCAGCCTCAGAAACTGAGTCAGGAACACACTGCTGTGGGGACTTTCAGGGAGAGGTGGGCTGGGCTGGTGGAGGGGGCACCAGGGGCATTAAGGGGAGGGGCCAGGTCGAGGGGCACAGGGCCCTGGGGACGTTCACCTAGGACGCGATCTGGGGTCTGGGCCAGGAGTCAGCATGTGACTGTGTCAGAGGTGAGGGACCGGGGAGCAGAGAGGCCTTCCAGTCACTGCGGGCGGACCCAGCCCCCCGAGACACCCACAGAGCTGAGCAAACCTGGGCATCACCCTGGACTCCACCAAGCCCACTCAGGAACCCAGACTGCCAGCCGAACCCCTCAAATGCCCCCTCATTGCTCCCCTCTCGCAGCCTTCTCTGGTCCCAGCCTCTGCCGTCTCAACCCTGCGTTTCACAGGAGCTGCCTCTCCTCTGGTTCCAGTTAAAATAACCGGTTCACCTTGCACGCTTCTCCATTTCTCTGTAGGCCAAGGTCAACCTCCTTGTCAGGCTCTGTGGGGTCCAGCCTCGCCCACCTTTCGTTGCATCTCTCTTCCCTTGCCCCCTCCCCTTCCTGTGTCAGCGCCCTGCCCTCCATGTGGTCCCCGGCTCCTCCTCACTGGGGCCTCTGAGTGTTCAGTTCCTCCCCCTCGAATAGTGTCACACAGACTCTCACGTGTGCACCCACGCCCTGCGTAGGTGTGCCTCATCACACACCCCTGGCCTCTTAGCCGGCATTCTCCTGGAACTCCGAGCCCCCTCCCCACAGCCCCTCCCAGACTGCTGACTCTGCACGCGTTTGTCTGAAGAGCTCCTGCCTGCCTGGCAGCCCTGTGAGGGGAGCGGTGGGGGCTCATACGTGCCCCTGCCCCACACTGACTCCAGGCTCCTGAGGGCACCTGAGTCGAGTGGGCGTCACAGCTTCCCAGAATCGCTGAGCCCCCTGTTCCTCACCTCCTTGCTTGCTGCAGTGAGGACAGGTGGGGTGTGTCCTGCAGAGCCCCCGGCAAGCTCTATGCCTGAGTCATCAGGGGTTGGGGGGAGGTGGGAACGGAGCCTCCAGCCCCATGAGCAGACGGCTTCCTGGGCTGCGATCTGGGGCTGCGTGGGCCTCAAGGGAAGGAGGGCTGTTTGAGCCTGGGCTCCGGGAGCCACAGGAAGACTCAGGAAAGCACCGACTTTGAGACTGGCCGCAGGAGCACGAAGTGCAAGTCAGCCGTGCCTGTCCCCATCACCTTTGGCTTAGCTGGATAAACGGCCACAGACACCGGCCCAGGAAGTCCTGATAGAAAGCGGTGGAAAGCGGACACGCTGAGCAGAGCCAGGGTCTCCTTGTTTCCAGTCACTGCGGGCGGACCCAGCCCCCCGAGACACCCACAGAGCTGAGCAAACCTGGGCATCACCCTGGACTCCACCAAGCCCACTCAGGAACCCAGACTGCCAGCCGAACCCCTCAAATGCCCCCTCATTGCTCCCCTCTCGCAGCCTTCTCTGGTCCCAGCCTCTGCCGTCTCAACCCTGCGTTTCACAGGAGCTGCCTCTCCTCTGGTTCCAGTTAAAATAACCGGTTCACCTTGCACGCTTCTCCATTTCTCTGTAGGCCAAGGTCAACCTCCTTGTCAGGCTCTGTGGGGTCCAGCCTCGCCCACCTTTCGTTGCATCTCTCTTCCCTTGCCCCCTCCCCTTCCTGTGTCAGCGCCCTGCCCTCCATGTGGTCCCCGGCTCCTCCTCACTGGGGCCTCTGAGTGTTCAGTTCCTCCCCCTCGAATAGTGTCACACAGACTCTCACGTGTGCACCCACGCCCTGCGTAGGTGTGCCTCATCACACACCCCTGGCCTCTTAGCCGGCATTCTCCTGGAACTCCGAGCCCCCTCCCCACAGCCCCTCCCAGACTGCTGACTCTGCACGCGTTTGTCTGAAGAGCTCCTGCCTGCCTGGCAGCCCTGTGAGGGGAGCGGTGGGGGCTCATACGTGCCCCTGCCCCACACTGACTCCAGGCTCCTGAGGGCACCTGAGTCGAGTGGGCGTCACAGCTTCCCAGAATCGCTGAGCCCCCTGTTCCTCACCTCCTTGCTTGCTGCAGTGAGGACAGGTGGGGTGTGTCCTGCAGAGCCCCCGGCAAGCTCTATGCCTGAGTCATCAGGGGTTGGGGGGAGGTGGGAACGGAGCCTCCAGCCCCATGAGCAGACGGCTTCCTGGGCTGCGATCTGGGGCTGCGTGGGCCTCAAGGGAAGGAGGGCTGTTTGAGCCTGGGCTCCGGGAGCCACAGGAAGACTCAGGAAAGCACCGACTTTGAGACTGGCCGCAGGAGCACGAAGTGCAAGTCAGCCGTGCCTGTCCCCATCACCTTTGGCTTAGCTGGATAAAGAGCCACAGACACCGGCCCAGGAAGTCCTGATAGAAAGCGGTGGAAAGCGGACACGCTGAGCAGAGCCAGGGTCTCCTTACCCGATACCCACCACCCACTCTCCAGACCACAAGCAGCCTTTACCCGAAACATGGAAGCACAAGAGCCCCTCGCACATGGGCAGTCGGTGGGACCAGAAAGTAGGACAGGTCAAGGGCAGCTCTTACGTTTGGCGTCAATCCCTTTGGAGGCCGTCTCTGAGAACTTAGAACCACGCGCGATGCCCCAGGCTCTCATGCGGATGGTCCCTGCGGCCCAGGAGGTTCTCACTGGGTCCCCCCAGGCTCTGTGGCCAGTGCCGGAGCCTGCCCAGGGCCCAGCATGGCAGTGTCACCCTGGCCACCATATGTCTAGCCGCCCCGGGCCAGGCAGAGAAGAAAAGCCTTTCTCCTGGACACTGTTCCAAGCAGAGCAGATGCCTCCTCTCCCTCTCTGATGACAGACAGCGTGTTCGTGTGTTTTCTTGCAGAGTGATCACAGGCAAGTTCTCAGCTCCCTTCTGTCTGGGGCACTGGCTGGTGCTCTTGCCAAAACAGCTGTAGCTCCCCTGGACCGAACCAAAATCATCTTCCAAGGTAAGCGCTGCCCGAGCACCTATCGCCGGTGATGGAGAGGCTGCCAGGCACTCACCCTCCTCCTCCAGGGCCCCACACTGCTCTGCCAAGTGCTTTCTAAAATGCCTCTTTTTTAAAATTATTCATCTGGCTCTGCCAGGTCTCCGTCGCGGCACATGGGGTCTTCAGTCTCCCTTGCAGCAGGCTCTCTACTTGCAGCACGTGGGATCTAGCTCTCCAACCGGGAGCGAACCTGGGCCCCCTGCACTGGGCGCGCAGCCTCAGACGCTGGACCACCAGGGAAGCCCTCGAAAAGCCTCTTTAGGGTCCACTTACAAAGTCTGTCAGTGTTTAGGACTGGCACCACAAAGTACCAGAAACCAGGCAGCTTAGAACTGCAGGAATTTATTCTCATTTTCTGGAGGCCAGAAGTCCACATTCAAGGGGTCCGTAGGGTTAGCTCCTCCTGGGGCCCTGAGGGAGGCCCCCTCCTTGCCTCTTCGAGCTTCTGATGACTCCAGGCATCCTTGGCTTGTGACTGCACCCCCCACCCCAGTCTGTATGTCTGGATCCTCTTCTAAGGACCCACGCCATTGGATCACCCTGCTCTAGCATGACCTCCATTTAATTAGACCTGCAAAGAGCCTGTTTCCAGTTAAGGCCTCACTCCTGGGCACTGAGAGTGACAGCATATGTGGACGTTTCTTTGGGAAGACACAGTGCAGGAATCCAGCTCCCTCCCTCCTCGGGTTTTGCAGGGGCAGGGGGAAATGAAGCCTTTGTGTCCCATACATGGTGGGCAGGGGGGCGGTCCTAAGCTGGGGAGGAAAGAGCTGCAGACTGGAGCCAGGCCCCTCCCACTTGCTCAGGCTGGCGCCTCACCTCTCCGGGCCTCAGGTTCCTTGTCCATATAACAGGACCATTGATACCAACCTCCCGCCTGAGGGAGAGGGGGAGTGAGCTGACGTGGGAAAGGGCAGGCGTGCAGTTGAGGACACATCTCCATCAGCTGAGCTGGTCCTGGAACAAATTCCCACCGGAGCGCCACACGGGGAGCTGAGCTTCATTCCAAGGCAGGAGCTGTGCATACGTCCACACAGAGAGGAGGGCAGGGCTGTGGCTGGGAAGGCAGCAGACGCTGGGGAAGTGCGGCGCTGCGGGTGCTGCCAGGCTGAGGCCCCCTCGTGACTTGGGTTGCCGGGTCAGCCTGGCCACCGTGGTGCAGCTCACCATGGAGTAGGGGGAGTGGGGGTGGGCCGGGCAGCCCCGGAGGGCACGAGAGTGGGAACTAGGGCTGCCCGAGCCAGGCCATGGAGGAGAGGGCAGATGCCCCCTGGCGAGGGAGCAGGAGCCGCTTAGCTGACCCCCGCAGGCTGGCGGCTGGGATGCCTCCCCTCCAAGGGACTTGGGGGAGAGAAAGTTCAGCTGGGTGGAGACCCTCCCAGAGAGCCGCATCCTTCCACAGGCCCTCACTGTCCTGCGGGGTCAGATGGCAGCTGGGCTCCTCTCCCTGAAGAAGGGGAGAAGTTGGTGTGCAGAGTGGCCTGGACGTGGGCGGGGGGTGAGGAGTTTCCTGGGGAGGGGGTGACTTTGCTGGGGATGTCCCCGCCTCGGCCCTTATAGGGGTTGGGGGGGGCATTTCCAGGGGAGGCCCTCACTCCCTATGCTCAAACTAGACCCCTGTGGTGGGGGTCATGCAGACTGGAGTGGGAGGGTGGTCCCCTCCTTCATATCCAACAATCTCTGTTGTGTTTTTGTTTTTTTTTCCAGTGTCCTCAAAAAGATTTTCTGCCAAGGTGAGCCGCTCGGTCATGGACCCCCGTCTCTGGGGCCTTCACCTCTGCCCTACTGGGCTGGCAGAGGCAGGGAGGTGGGTGGTAGGGGCTGGGTAAACGCTTGTCAAGGGGCTTTTCCCATTGGTTCCCCGACCCCCACCCCAGGCCGGCTGCAGGACTGCTGGGTGACCAAGGCCTCCCCTGCCAGGCGCTGGGGCCAAGGCCACCTGTCTGCACCCCAAGTCTACCTGGACACAGCCCACCCTGGGAAGTGACGGGAGACCACCTGTCCTGGGGGTGGTGGTCAGGGGACTTAATGGTCTAAACTCACAGGTTTCATATTTGATTTATTTTTAAACACAGAGCAAGTGTTGCTCTTTGTTGTTGTTTAGTCACTAAGTCGTATTCGACTCTTTGTGACCCCATGGACTGTAGCCCGCCAGGCTCCCCTGTCCATGGGATTTCCCAGGCAAGAATACTGGAGTGCGTTGCCATGCCCTCCTCCAGGGGATCTTCCCTGCCCAGGGATCAAACCCACATCCCCTGCATTGGCAGGTGGGATGTTTACCACTGAGCCACTGGGAAGCCCCCAGAGCAGGTGTTTCCCTTCTTAATAAAGGAAAATAAAGAGGATTTTAAAAAGCTAGGCTACCAAACGCCTACAAAACCCCCTTAGTGGGGCTAAGTGCTTTGCAGCCCTGCTTTCCCCCGTCTCACTTCATGATTCCCAGGTTGGACGAGAAGGGGTGGGGGTCCCAGCGTGGAGCCCAGGGAACGTGGTGGGGGGTCTGTGATGTCACCCCCCTTCCCAGGCGCAGGGCCAGGCAAAGTCAGGTGAGCCGAGAGGGCAGCTGCGCTCTGCCCGCAAAGGCCATGCTCGGTCAGAGGCCTAGGCCACTGACGTTGCCCCTCCCCACTGCCTGCCCCCCAGGAGGCCTTCCGGCTCCTCTACTTCACCTACCTCCACGAAGGCTTCTGGAGCCTGTGGCGCGGTAACTCGGCCACCATGGTGCGTGTGGTGCCCTACGCCGCCATCCAGTTCAGCGCGCACGAGGAGTACAAACGCCTCCTGGGCAGCTACTACGGCTTCCGTGGAGAGTGAGACCCCCCTTCCCCAAAACAAAACCCTGGCCCTCTCAGCTCTGTCACCTCACCCTGTTCTCCTGTCTTCCACCTGTTCACCATGTTGGAACTTCTCTCGTTTCCCCGGTCTCCACGAACCTATGTCCCAGGACGGCCACAGTCCCCGCTGTGCCCCAGAGCAGGTGGAAAGCTGCCTGCCCTTCATTCATTCAGACAAGCAGGGGCAAAGGCAGGCACCCCCCAAGAGACACCCCCGCCCCGCCCATCAGCTTGGCCACCCGTTCCCCCATCTCTACCTGCACCCCAGACCTGTGGGCACCCGGNCCAGGCCTGACTCCCCTGGGGAGACTCCAGAGGAACCCCAAGATCCATGCCAGCACTGGAGCCGAAAAGATGTGTATAAGAGACAGCCCCCGCCCCGCCCATCAGCTTGGCCACCCGTTCCCCCATCTCTACCTGCACCCCAGACCTGTGGGCACCCGGAACCCTGGGGGCTAACCTTCGCCCCCACCCGCTTTCAGAGCCCTGCCCCCTTGGCCCCGCCTCCTCGCCGGCGCGCTGGCTGGAACCACGGCCGCCTCGCTGACCTACCCGCTGGACCTGGTCAGAGCGCGGATGGCTGTGACCCCAAAGGAAATGTGAGTCTCACCCTGATGACGTTTTCACCAGCACCGGGGGCTATCTAGTGGGGTTCCCAGGAGGGCTCCCCCGACCCGGCCCTTGGGGATAGGGTCTGGGCCTCTGTCTGCAGTGGCTGATGAAGCTGTGCTGAGGCTGTGTTGCCCCAACCTCCCTGGGTTCCGCAGCTTTCCATAAGGACAGTAACTGGGCCTCTCAGCTTAGGTGGCAATGTGCTTCCATCAAACCCAGAGTCTCCGTGTTGAGTCGAAAACAGATGTGCTTAAAATGCATCTGAGTAAAAAGCCAGGGGCTGAGCACAGCACAGAGCCCAGTGGTGCAGGTGGCCTGTGGCTGTGGGCATGCACGGCCCCCTCAGATGCCAGAACTTCCGCATGTGGTTCTGTCAACTTCCGGCCGGCCCCCGCTGACGTGCCAGGAGGGAGAATTAGTGAGTTGAGGTCTGCAGCCCTCCACCCCACCCCCGCACCGCTCTGTCCTACAGGTACAGCAACATCTTTCATGTCTTCATCCGCATCTCGAGAGAAGAGGGGCTGAAGACCCTCTACCACGGATTTGTCCCGACCGTGCTGGGGGTCATTCCCTACGCCGGCCTGAGCTTCTTCACCTATGAGACCCTCAAGAGCCTGCACCGAGGTGAGGAGCGCCAGGAGGGCAGCACCTCCGCGGGGCACACACACCTGTCTGTGGATGGGTGGGGAGGTGGAGGTGGATGGGGGAGGTGGAGGTGGATGGGGGCGAGTGGAGGGAGCGGCAGGCTGGAGGCCCAGGGTCTGGATCAGGAGAAGACATAGAGCAAATAAGCCCACTGACACCTGCTACTTGGTTTGATCTGGTGTTAACAATCTGCCTTATTTGCTCCAAGTTTTGTTTTTTTTTTAAGGAAAGCAGTCAGGGTAAAGCCCAGAGCCCCGGTACCCATCCCCAGCTGTCTCCCCTCAGCCCTGCCTCTCTCTTAGGGTTCGGCTCCGCCTGTCACCTTCATTGCAAACCCCTCTGCCTGGGCTCGCGTGCAGCCTCTGGGCGCTTCCTGGTTCTGGGAGGTACCGGAGTGGCTGGCCTGCCCACGCGACAGTGCAACTCTGATCCGTCCTGTTCGGGGGGCGGTGAGGCTGTTGCGGGTTTTCTGTGTTCGGCTGACATCTAGGAGCTGTTCTCCTTGTGTGGGTGTGAGACCTCATTCTTTGCTTTACCTTTTCCACCCTCTGCGCTTCCGGTGGCCAGGCTTGCACTGGGACCCGGCTCCCTTCCCACCCGCTCCTGGTGCTAAGTTTCATANGGGGCGGTGAGGCTGTTGCGGGTTTTCTGTGTTCGGCTGACATCTAGGAGCTGTTCTCCTTGTGTGGGTGTGAGACCTCATTCTTTGCTTTACCTTTTCCACCCTCTGCGCTTCCGGTGGCCAGGCTTGCACTGGGACCCGGCTCCCTTCCCACCCGCTCCTGGTGCTAAGTTCCATATGTTCTGCCAGTCTGCTGAGTGAACAGGGCGGCTCCCTGTTTTTAATCCCTAGTTTCAAATTGAAAACAGCATGTTTTTAAAGAATCCCTATTGATCCCTTGCTGTTCCCTCCTCCCTTCAGCCAGCAGGTCCTCACACCACCCGTAAAGAGGGCACCTGTTGGGCAGGCTGGGCAGTTTAGAGGGTTCGGGGCAGAGTGATATTCTCTTTCTTTACAAGATGGGAAACAAGAATGACTGGGTCTGAGCTTGTTCTGGGTCACAGAACTTAGTTATATGATTCTTTGTGCTTTTCAGTTGTAAAAATCTTTTGGATCTCACATTTGATTACAAACAGGGAATCAGTAGGTGAGGAAGAAGAGACGCCGTGGCCCAGGAGAGCTGGTTGGCCCTGAAGCACAGCTGTGACGCTGTGTGCGCCTGTGAGCGCGGTGCAGGGGGCGCGGGGGGATGCCAGCACCTCTGGCTGCCAGGGCGCCCCTTCCCATCGCCCTCACAGTCCCTCCCGCCCTTCCCCCTGCAGAGTACAGCGGCCGCCCGCAGCCCTACCCCTTTGAGCGCATGGTCTTCGGGGCCTGCGCCGGCCTCATCGGGCAGTCCGCCTCTTACCCGCTGGACGTGGTGCGGCGGCGCATGCAGACTGCCGGCGTCACAGGCCACCAGCGCGCCTCCATCGTGCGCACCATGCGTACCATCGTGCGGGAGGAGGGCGTGGTGCGCGGCCTCTACAAAGGCCTGAGCATGAACTGGCTCAAGGGCCCCATCGCCGTGGGCATCAGCTTCACCACCTTCGACCTCATGCAGATCCTGCTGCGACACCTGCAGAGCTAGGGGCGGGTGGGGTCGGCCGCGCTTGAGCTTCAGTTGGCCGTGGGCCGCTGACTCCTTGCGTGTCTGAGCCCAGGGAGCAAAGATGTGCTGGGTTCCACGCAGAAGGCGCACGGATGCGCCTTGTGGAACAAGCTGGGGGCCTAGGGCCCCTGAGCTCAGCGCGGCCCGGGTCTGAGGGGAAAGCCAGGGGCCCTTGTGCGTCGTTTTGACTGGGGGCGGGGTTTCCACGCCCTCCTCTTCCGGCCTCAGCTGGGCTGGGGCTGCCTCTGGAGGCGTTCGCCAGGAACGCCCTGAGTGGGGCGTAGCCAGCGCTGCCTTCTGGGGTGTTCTTTGCCCTTGGACAGGCTCCTGGTTCTAGGGACCTGGTCCCCACTAGGCTCAGAGCCAGACCTCGCCTGCCGCTTGCTGTTCTGAGTCCGTGTTCTTGGGCGGAGGTAGGAGGGGGTAGGGGAAGCCCCAGAGAGTGTGAGGCCAAGGCCTGGCCTCCATGAGACCAGCCTTCTGCTCAGCTGTAGCTCCAAGTGCAGCCTCCCACCCTGCTCCGCCTTTTCCTGCCTTCACCCCTATTTCCCAGGTGACTTCTCCCTCCCCAGGGCCTGAGGCTTCTCCCAAGAGTGTTATCCTGATCCCAGACTCCTGATTCCAGGCCCCAGAGTTGGGTCTTCCCCTCTGTTACCCCACTCCTACCCAGTTTGTACGGTTCCCAGGAGGGTCATGCCTTCAGGCAACAGGGTTTGAGAAATCACTGTGGGTTTGGGTCTGAGTCCCAACCTGGAGGCATCTGCCTGGATTGCCAGGAAGCTCTCGGCCCTGCTCCACTGGCTGCAGTAAAGCAGGCTGGCCTCAGGCCCTGACCCTCTGTGCTTAGGCATGGGGGCTCCTGGCGGGGGGCCCATGGCATCTGGCACATTGTGGGCACCCCCCGCCCCGAGCAGTTACTTGGCTGGGACCTGGGGCAGTGTGAGGCCTGTGGGGTTGTCTGCTTTCCTGTGAATGGAGAACACAGAGGCTGGAAGCCTTGATTCTCCCAGAGTGAGAGCCCGAGGCCATCTTGGGGGAGGGGGTGGCAGGACGCTCGAAAGAGTCAGGCCCCCAGGGAGCTGGTCCCGCAGAGGCCCCAGGGCCCACCAGGACCCACCTCTTTTCTAATGACATTTGGAGTTTGATTTTTGCTTTTGTTTTTCAAGCCGGCTGGCCCTGGGTCTAGATACCATAAGCCCTAACCAGTCCAGTCTGGTTCCAGGAGCAGGACAAGCAGAGGGCCGGTTTTCCCAGTGGGCTCAGTAGCCATGAGGTGTGAGAGTCTGAGAGGGTATGTTTCTGCCACATGTGCATTTCCGACTGTGACTTCCACTTCCTCCTTTTATTCTGTCCTGTTTCCATTTTTCTTGCCTTAGTCCCCTGGGTGCGAAGACCCCTCCTTCTGTCCTTCCTGCATGTCTCCACCAGCCAACCCCAGTCTTGTTCCCAGACTCTTGTTCCCAGGGGGCCCGAGCTGTCCCGTTGGGTAAGCGCCACACCTACCTTCTCTCCCAGCCTTGCCCAGTGCTCAGGAGAGGCAGGGGCAGCCCTCACAGGGAGACGGGATGGGAACATGAGGGTGCCCAGGCTGGGGGTCCACCCCTGGCGGGTGAGACCGAATGGATGTTTAGGCAGTGCCCTCCTCTGGGCTGCAGGCTGGGCAGGAGCAGAGAGGGCCCCCCAGGGTTACTGGCCCCCGAGCACCTCTCCAGGGTGGCTCCCAGCCAAGCGCACCTCGGCAGTGCCGACTCCCCTCACCCCCAAGCCCTGCACACAGTCGGACCTTTGCCCTAGGCAGTCATACCCCTCTCACTGATTGCCTGGCCTGATTTGGAGTTACATTTTGATGCCATGAAGACACTTTGTTTATATATAATGTTTATATATTTTAAAGATTTGTGCCAAGAGAGTATATTTAATAAAAATCAAAATGATTTTTTTTTCTCCTGCCCATATCTCTTCTTCAGCTCTGATCCTCATCCCCTAGGAACCAAAACCATGGTTAAAGTTATTTTGACAGATTGTTGAATAACTTTTTTTTTTTTTAATGTAATTGCTGTATGGATTGTTAATCCCGACCTTGATTTGGTCAGGATTTGCTAGAAAATGCAAATTGCACAAAGAGTTTACCATGAACAGTAGGTCTGGCTCCCTGTCCCTTTGCAGGGACATCTCCCGAGGCCAGGGCTCCCTTCCGGGGAGATCCTGTGTGCACACACTTGTCCCTTTGGGGACGTCAGTCGGGACGAGCTGTGGCCTTCAGCGAGCACTGCCCCAGAGCCCCACGGTTTCCCCGGAGCCCTGGGTCTGCCCTGTGACGGGTCGAGGCTTCCGGCGTGAGTGTCACTGCCTGCAGGGGCAGGGGGGTGAGGCCACCAGAGGGCTCCCGGGGGCACTGAGACTCGCCTCACCTGCAGCCCGTCCTGTAGAGTGACTTGCAGCACCCACCCAGACCGAGACCAGGAGTGGGCGCCTCCGCGGGCAGGGGAGAGACGGGGCCAGGTGAGCACATGTACATGTGCACAGAGGCAAACTAGGCCCCAGGATGGTCCGCTGAGCTGCTTTGCACACTGCATTCAGCCAGCCATATTTCTTGCAGGTCAGTAGCTGTCAAATACAGGATGTGTATTAGCAGCAGTTTAGTGTTCCCCAGGGGGATGGCCTGTGATGAGATCCACCAATCCCTTATTGACCAACAGCTAGGTTGTTACTGAGTTGTTGCCACGACAACCTGGTTAGTGGCTCCTGGGGGTTCCTGAATGTTCCCCCCACATCCATGCTAACTTCTGGTCAGTGCCATTTCTCACACCATCTCCTGAGCCTGAGGGGTGAAGTCGGCCCCTCCTCACTCTCCTCCAACATGTGGCATCCCCTGATACACAGAGGTGAGCTCTTGACCCCATCTGGACCTGTGACAATAAAGATGTTTGCTAACCACTTCCAGGGAGACCTTTGAGATGCACCCTCCCTCTTCCACTGGCCCAGGAGATAAAACCCCAACCCTGGGTGGTGGTTGGCGCTATCTTGTGACTGCAAGGTAGGAAACAATCCCAGGGTGAAGACGCCACTGCAGAAAGCGGAGCAGAGGGACTTTCCTGGTGGCCCAGCAGTTAAGACTCCACAGTCCCAGTGCAGGGGGCCCCAGGTTCAACCCCTGGTTGGGGAACTAGATCCCACAGGCCACAACTAAGACCCGACTTGGCCAAATAAATTTTTTTTTAAGTAGAGCAGAGATGCACAGAGAAATTGGATTTCTTGGTGACATTATTTGGGATGCTAGATTCAGCTTTACCTGAAGCCAAACTGCCTCTCAACTTCCAACAACACAAGTCATTTTATTCTCTGTTTAAAACAGAGTTGAATTTCCTGGCCCTTTCCGACACAGACCTCCTTGTATCTACCTCTTTGAGCTCCTAAGGTAGTGTTCCTGTAGCCTAAGTTTCTAGGAATGAAAGTGCTGGGTAAATATCAGGAATATATTAATAGTATAGTTGATGCTGGTGGCAAGCCTGGCATTCATGGTTCCAATCCTAGTTTTAACTATAAGTCACTTGGAGCCAGCCTAGGGTTCCCTTCTGGAACGCAGTCCAGGAGCCAGTGACTGTGGACCGCTGAAGGGTGTAGCCGCCTCTCTACACCAGCATGGGGCCACTCTAAGGCTGCGCATTGTGCTTTTCCCCCTGAGGTCCCCAGCAGGACTCAGCCCAGATTGCCCAGAGTCGCTGGCTCACTGGCACTCCCTGCTGGCCTCTTTCCTCCCTGTCTCACATCCCTACCCTCCTAGAGGCTTCCTGAGGTCACCTCTCAGGTGAGGTCCCTGAGTCTCAGAGACAGGGTCATCTTTGGGGGGAAATCTATCCCAAGATGAATAGAAACATCAGCTATTCCTGCAAAGAGATTGTGTCCATATACACCACGTGCCCTCGGAGTCTGAGTTTCCTATGGCCACCCTAACAGAGTACCATGGACTGAGTGGCTTAAAATAGCAGAACTTAATTTTGTCAAAGTTGGAAGCCAGAGGTCCAAAATCAAAGTGTTGGCAGGTTTGGTTCTGAGGGCCAGGAGGGAAGGATGTGTCCTAGATCTGTTACTGAGTTCTGACTGACTTCTTCCCGTGTCTTCCCCCTGCGCTAGTGTAAGCAGATAAGTTAGGGGGTTCCAGGAGAAAGGGAACCAGGAATGGCTCTCTTGACATAAGAGAAGCCGTTTTGGCCTAAGCCACTTTGTGATCTAAGCCAGGCTGCAATGCTTATCCTTGAACAGGTCTCAGTAATTAATGATCTTAAGGGAGCAAAGGAAGGCGGGAACAGAAAAGGCAGTCAAACAATAGTGTAGTAATAAGAGAGTCCTAGTTCTGCCTCTTTAAACACGTTTAATTGATGTTGATTTATAGTGTCATATTGTGTAAGTTTCAGGTGTGCAGCACAGAATATGTATATTCTTTTTCAGATTCTTTTCCCTATAATATATCTTTAAGTTCTGCAGGAGCTAAGGCCCCCAAGCAGGTGGAGGGTGGAATGACATTGATTCTTCTGACTTCAGTCAACTAAAGCTTGGACTCTGTGGACCTCTGCCCCAGTTCTATGCTGAATTCTCCTCTGCTCAAGCCCTTTCATGAATATACGTGTACCCTGAGCTTAAAACTTCCCCAGTTCTGCTGTTCAGGGAGACGCTGCTTTGGGAAAGATCCCCAGTGTTTCCCTTACTTGCTGAAAGTCAACATAAGCCCTTCCTTTCGTTCATCTTCGGCTTGATTGTGTCAGTTGGCTCAACACCTGACAAGAGGTGAACCTAGTTTTCAGGTAACAAAAGTTTGGGTCCAAATCTCCTCTTGTAAAAAAAAAAATTTTTTTCCATCTTGTAAGGATACTAGTCCTACTGGATCAGGGCCAACCCTATCAACCTCATTTTTAAAAAGTTATTTGTTTTTCACTGTTGCACCCGGGCTTTCTCAGTTGTGGCGAGCAGGGGCTGCTCTCCATTGGGGTGGCTGCTTTTGTGGCAGAGCACCGGCTCTAAGTGCCCAGGCTCAGTAGTTGCAGCACACGGGTTTAGCTGCTCCACGACATGTGGGATCCTCTCAGACCAGGAATCAAACCTGTGTCTCCTGCACTGGCAGGTGGATTCTTAACCACTGGACCACTAGTGAAGTCTCCAGCCTCATTTCAGCTTAATCACTTTAATCCCTATCTCCAAATACAATCATATCCTCAAGTCCTAGGGGTTAGGACCTCAACATAGGAACTGGGAGGAAGACACAATTCAGATCATAAACACCAGCCTTTTTGATGTTCCATAATCTGACAAGTTAAAAAATAGCATCTCACGATTTAACACTACCTGCTTTTTTGTCTCTCCCCGGAGTCCATCTGAGATTGTTCCTTGTAAGAAGAAATCAATTCTTTTCGTGTAGTTTCCCCAGTTTATTTACTTGTTCCCATGTCAGCTTTCTACCAGGGCTTCGCTTCTTCCTTCCAGGCCTTTGCTAAGCTCTTCCTCCATCATTCCCCTCACTCAGCAATGTAGGCCCCCTGTAGACTCGCCAGGCCCCCACCCACCCTGCCACAACACGCAGAAAGCTGCCTCCCAAACCACTTGAATTCTGTTGGTTAAAAGCGGCTCGCTCCTTTATTTGTTCAGAAGAGTGCCCCCTGCAGTCAAACTGGGCAGGTGCCTTCTGGGAACAGTGGCCGGCCGTGGGACCCTCTGCTGCTTGGTCTGGGGAGGCGGTTTCCAGGCAGAAGCTCAGCGTCCAAGGCCGGGCCAACGGCCCAGGCACTGTGGTGAAGGGGCAGCCGCGCAGCAGAAATTCCCGGCAGCGCCTTGCACCTGGGGACACCGAGGAGGTGAGCCGGGGCCCCGCTGGCCCAGGACCAAACCCGGGACCACAGGAGTGTCTGCAAGAGGGCTACGAGCCCGCCAGATGCTGGTGGAAGTACAGGCCAAAGAGGCTGGAGAGCAGTTGGCAGGCGGCGATCCACCAGATGAGAAAGGCGAGGACTCCGCGGAGGAAGAGGGGCGTGAGCAGGCTGCCCAGGGCCCCAGCGATCAGGGCTGCAGTTTGCTGGGCCTCATCCTCCTCGGGGCCGACCGGGCCATCGTGGGCTGAAGGTGGGGTAGGGGACAGCGTGGGGACCGGGCCCAGGCCCCAAGAGTAGCCGCCTGCAAGAACAAGGTAGAGGGAGGGGCGGGTGGAGGTACAGGAGGTGCTGGCCCCCGGGACCCCAGACCCCGGCTGACAGTCACCCACCCCGCCCCAGGCTCTACCCGCACCCCATCTTCGGGCCCCACTCGGGGCTTCGCCTCGCTCCTTCCAGCCTCCGGGCTCTCCAGCCTCCGCCCCCTCCCTCATCGCCAGGCCTCGCCTTCAATAGAAGAGGGATCCAAGTTATGTTTTTAAAAGATCATTCAAGAAGCAGAAAAAAAAATCAAAACAAAAATGAGAAACTGAAAAAAAAATGTACAACTCCTATCACACATAAAGGCTGATTTCCTTAATATATGAAGAGCTCCTACAAATCAATAACATGGTCAACAACCCAGGAAAAAACTGGGCAAAAGAACAAATCTTTCCCAGAAGGGAAATAGAAATGGCTCTTCAACCCATGGAAAGATGCTCATCCTCACTTCTGTCTCTTATACACATCTGATGTGTATAAGAGACAGACTCCAGACCCCGCCCCCTGGCTCCACCCCACCCCGCTCCCGCCCAGGCTGGTTCTCACCCAGGGTCTTCAGCAGCAGCGTGCAGTTGAGCGTGAGGATGAGCGGAGTCAAGTACTGCAGGCTCACAACTGTCACGTAGCAGTACACCCGCACCACCTGAGGGGCAGGTAGCAGTGGCTGCGGCCGGGGACCTTCGCGCTCCGGGTAACCTCAGGCCCCGGGGGCCAGGAGTCCACACCCCGAGCCCCGGGTTCCCTCCCCGCCAGCGCTGGTACCCGCCGCTGGATCTCTCGGGCCTCGATGCGGCCAGCCTCCCGCCGCAGCTGCTCCACGCGGGTCTTGGCCAGGCACAGGTAGGCCTGCAGGTGGGGCCGGGTCACCGCCAGCCGCAGCAGGCACAGTACCACCAGCACCCAGAGGCGCAGCGAATCGAAGGCGGAGTCAGACAGCCTGTGCCGAGAGGGGCGACGCCGGGGCTAGTGAAGCCGTCCTCAGGCCCAGGACCCTCCCGCAGGACCCAGGGCTCCTCCCTTAGCCTCAGAGTCCGGAGTACCCAGAGGGGGCCCCAGCTGCCCGGCCTCCCAGCCCCACTGCCATACTCACAGAGAGAAGGACGTGCGCCCCAAGGGAGCCTGGTGCAGGAAGTCCCGGGCCATGGGCTTGGTCCACAGCCACAGGACAAACAGGGGGGATAGGAAGCTGGTGTGCAGGAGGAACCTGGGGGCAACAGCACGGAGCTGGCAGGCGTGGGCACCCACCGTATACTCACAGAGAGAAGGACGTGCGCCCCAAGGGAGCCTGGTGCAGGAAGTCCCGGGCCATGGGCTTGGTCCACAGCCACAGGACAAACAGGGGGGATAGGAAGCTGGTGTGCAGGAGGAACCTGGGGGCAACGGCACGGAGCTGGCAGGCGTGGGCACCCACCGCCCCCCTCGCACCCCCTCCAGGCTCCCTCACCCCTCACCCAGCCGGTCCCCCACGTAACTGCAGCATGGGCCGGTCTTCAGACATGGTCAGTGCATCATGGTGGGTCTGGGCCAGTCGCAGGCCTGGGAAGGTGAGGAAGGCACCCAGCATGGAGCCCACCACCGCCAGCCCCACGCGGATGGCCAGCTTGACCAGAGGAAGACTGGGGGCAAAGAGAGGGGTCAGGGGGCTCCTGTGGCAGGCCCGCACCCTGTGTGCAGGTCGCAGCCTGCCGCGGCTCTCCCTCCCTTCCCAGGACTCACGCCCAGTCCCAGCCTTGCATCTTCAGAAGTGGCTCCAAGTTCTGGGACATACTGTCCAGGCCTGGGGAAGACAAAAGGAGGACGGTGTCCAGTAGGCCCCCGGGGCCCCAGGGCCCACTCTGCCTCACCGCCCAGATATCCATTTGTTCCCCAGGTGAGAACGTAATAGTGACAGCCAGGCTCTGCGACAAGATGAGGACAAGTTTGTTCCCCAGTCTTGTGCAGCTCAGGAGAAGGTGCTAGGCGGACCCTCTTGATTTGACTTGGGGACATGCGGGCACAGGGCACTGAGTCTGAGCTTCCTGGATGCTGGCGGGTCATGAAGGGCTATCAACATCCTGGAAAGAATTCTCAGTTCAGGCCCCCACATTTTCCACAGAGCAGAACCAAATAAATATGAACTCACAACCAAAATCACCAGACACATAAGGAAACAAAGCATCATCAAAGTGAATCAGCAGAAAAAAAAAAAAAGATAAGCTTAAATTCCAAAGACTTCAGAAATTGGTATTATAAATTGTGTGAAATGACTGCGGAAAGTAAAAGCTGAAATCACAGAACAGGTGACGTGAGACTGCCTCAGAGGACCAAGTGGATTTGCAAGGGAACCGATCAAGCTCTTCCCAAAGGAAAATGTAATTACTGAAATGGTAGGTTGTTAGCATACTAGCAACAGCCCAAGGAATTAACTGATGAATTGGATCTAAAGAAATCATTCAGATTCCAACTCAGAAAAACAAGAAGGTGTGAAATATGAAGGGAGATGAAGAGACAAGGAGGACACAATAGAAAGTTCAATACAAGTTAAGTCGGAGCCCCAGAGTGAGAGAAGAGAGAGAATGAAGGAGAAGAGATAGTGGAAGAGAATGGCTGAAAAGTCTGCAGAATGCATGATACCTACAAAGTATATAAAACCAGATAAATACAAAGACATCCATACCTAGACACACTGTGGTGAAACTGCGGAATACCAAGAACAAAGAACTCACAGAGCAGTCAGAAGTCATGACAGATCACCTGAAAGGAAGGACCATTAATTTGGCAGTCACTCTCAACAGCAATGACAGAAAAGGACAAATAGAAAGTGAAAGTGTAAGATGGTGGAAACAAGGCCAAAAAGGTCAGAAATCACAATAAATGTAAGTGGATTAAACTCGAAGCTACATGATACAGGCTGCCAGACCCGATTGTGTTTTAAAGTAGACATATGTCAACAGGAGGTCACCGGAAGGTTGAAAATAAAGTACTAGTGAAAAGAAAGGTAGTACTGTATATTTGAAAGTTGCTAAGTAAGTAGATCTTAAAATTCTCATCACAAGAAAAAAAATGTGTAACTATGTGGGGTGATGGTTATTAATTAGACTTATGGTGGTGATTATTTTGCAATACACACACGTATTGAACCATGTTATACACCTGAAACTAATATAATGTTATATGTCAATTATATCTCAATTTAGATAGGAAGGAAGGAAGGAAGCAGCTGAAAAGGCTATATTGACACAGACAAACTAGGCTAAGATGGAAGTAAGTCAGAAGGGGTCAATACATGATAGAAAAAAATGGCTGATTTGCCAGGAGGATGTAGCATTTTTAAACCTGTAAACACCTCTGGATGGCATCACTGACTCGATGGATGTGAGTCTGGGTGAACTCTGGGAGTTGGTGATGGACAGGGAGGCCTGGCGTGCGTGATTCATGGTGTCACAAAGAGTCGGACATGACTGAGTGACTGAACTGAATTGAAACACCTTGTCAATTAGCTTCAAAATATATAAAGAAAACACTGACAGAACTACTAACAGAAATTAGACTTCCACCATCCCAGAAGTCTGGGGCTTCCCAGGTGGTGCTAGTGGTAAGGAACCCACCTGCCAGTGCAGAAGACGTAAGAGAGGAGGATTCAATCCCTGGGTTGGGAAGAGCCCCTGGAGGAGGAAATGACAACCCACTCCAGTATTCTTGCCCAGAGAATCCCATGGACAGAGGAGCCTGGAGGGTTACAGTCCATAGGGTCACAGAGAGTCGGACATGACTGAAGCGACTTAGCACAGCACAGTACCATCCCAGAGGGAGGTTAACCCTTTTTCTGATATAATCAGAAACAAAAAGTAAAGATGGAAATTTGAATTTATTGGACACAGAGAGGAAGAGAATATATGTTACTCAAGAATACAAGGACCACTCTACAAGGTCAATTAATCTGCAACAAAGGAGGCAAGAATATACAATGGGAGAAGACAGCCTCTTCAATAAATGATGCTGGGAAAACTGGACAGCTACATGCAAAAAAACCAAACTCGGTTACTTTCTCACATCATATATAAAAATAAACTCAAAATGGATTAAAGACTTAAATGTAAGATGTGAGACCAAAAAAATCCTAGAAGAAAACATAGGTGGTACACACTTTGACATTGGTCATAGCAGTATTTTTTGAACATGTATCTTCAGGCAAACAAAAGCAAAAATAAGCAAATGGGACTATATTAAACTAAAAAGATTTGGCACCATGAAAGAAACTATCAACAAAACAAAAAGGCAGCCTACTGAATGGGAGAGGTAGATTCATGAGTGTTTATATTATTTGGCCTTGTAATTTATATACATGTTCTCATGTGTATATATATATATTCATCACATAATTTAAAGATTGAAAGTAGGAAGTACTGGTGATAACAAAGCTCAAGGAGTCAGCAGGGTCATGTGGGCCATGGTGAGGATGTTTATCCAAAGACCATTAGAGTCTGGTGTTGGGCAGAAGAGGGATCCAAGTTATGTTTTTAAAAGATCATTCAAGAAGCAGAAAAAAAAATCAAAACAAAAATGAGAAACTGAAAAAAAAATGTACAACTCCTATCACACATAAAGGCTGATTTCCTTAATATATGAAGAGCTCCTACAAATCAATAACATGGTCAACAACCCAGGAAAAAACTGGGCAAAAGAACAAATCTTTCCCAGAAGGGAAATAGAAATGGCTCTTCAACCCATGGAAAGATGCTCATCCTCACTTACATTTTCACCCATCAGATCCCCCGAGACAAAAAGGTCTGAGGAAATACACTGGAGAGGATGTGGGGATATGTATGTTCACAGATCTGTTTCTGATGGGCAATTTTCCAACAACATTATTAAAATTACAAATGCAGTTTCTTGCACAGGGTCACAGACAGGGTTGCTCCTGTGCAACACTGTTGTATAATAGCATGGCTTTGTGCAACAGCATTTAATAGGAGAAAGACTTAAATGTCCATACATTGAGACCTAGTTAAATAATCACAGAAAATTCATAAAGTTACAAAATGCAGTATCGAATTACTGTTACTGTGTTACTGTAACATTCTATTACTGTGTGTAGCATCTAGGGACAACCTCCAATACTTATTAATTTTTTTAATTTAAAGTACAGCTAATTAACAATGTTGGGTTAATTTCAGGTACACAGCAAAGTGGTTCAGATATATATACAAAAATCTATTCTTTTTCAGAATCTCTTCCACTATAGGCTATTATACGATACTGCATATAGTTCCTTGTGCTATACAGTAAGTCCAAGGACTTATCTATTTTATAAATAATAGTGTGTATATGTTAATCCCAAATTCCTATCTCCTCCTCCCCATCCCCTTTGGCAACTAAAAGTTTGTTTTCTATGCCTGTAAGGTTTATTTTTTTGTAAGTAAGTTCATTTATACCATTTTTTAAGATTCCACATATAAATAGTATCATATACTATTAGTCTTTCTTTGTCTGACTTACTGCACTTGATATGATAATAATATTGTTTTTAAGAGAAAAAGACAAGGTGTAGAGCCATATGCACTGTCTTATGTGAATATGGCAATGGGGCACCCTGGGTTTCCTCTGGGGAGGAGAACTAGTGTGAAAGGATGATTTTATTCTATATCCTCTTGTACTTTATGAATATTACTCTATATATCTACTTCCTCTCCCAAATTGAATTAGAGTGGGTAAATATTCAATCAGCATGGCCGCTGGGTAGAGGACAGCCTGGGGAGCAGAAGGGCCCAGGAACAGTCCCGGCGCAGGCCCCCATCGGTGAGAGGGGTGTCCTCTCTCCCCAAAGCCCAAGGGGGCACGCAGGTACCCAGCACCCGCGGAGACTGCCCCGGCCCCAGGGCTCCCTCCTTCCCCTACTGCGTGCAGGTGAAAAGGCACTCACACCCCACCCTCACCAGCTCACACAAGGGGGTGAGGGAGGTGGCGCCCCAGGCCCCGACGCACGTACCTGGCTCCAGGCCCAGCTCCAGCGTCTCCTCCCGCACCACCTGCGCCAGCATGGCCAGCAGCAGGAAGACGAAGGCAAAGGTGAGGCAGACGGAGCGCTCGCCTCCCTCCTCGGCGCTGAAGTACAGCCGGGTCACCGTCAGGAACACCTTGCTGGCGGCAGGGCTAAGGAGGCCTCGGGTGCCTGTAGTGACCCCCCACCCCATCCTCCAACCGCAGCCAGGGACCCCCCAACTCCAGCCCACAAACATGGAAGTTCAGGTTCAGAGTCCTGGAGAGCAGGGGCGTGATAAAGAAGACAGATGCTGGGAGAGCCCAGGACACAAGGCTCACTCCTCTTCAGGCCTGGGTCACCGGAGAGCGAGTGAGCCTGAGCCAGGCCTCCAGCTTGGCCTCATCACCCTGCCTGTGGTCAGGTAGAAATGGCCAGCGCGGGCTTCCCTGGCGGACCAATGGTTAAGAACCCACCTGCCAATGCAGGAGGCACGGTATCCAGCTGGGAAGATCCCAGGTGCAATGGAGCAACTAAGCCTATGCTCCACCCCTATGCTCCACCCCTACACTCCAGAGCCTGAGAGCCGCAACGACGGCGCCCGTGTGCCTGGAGCCCGTGCTGCCCCACGGGAGAAGCCCCGCAGGGAGAAGCCCAAGCACCACAACCAAGAGTAGCCCCCGCGCTTCCCTGGGAGGGCAGTGGTTACGACTCTGCCTACCAGTGCCGAGGACAGGGGTTCGATCCTTGGTCTGGGAAGATCCCACAAGGCTTAAGACGATTTAGCCTGTGTACCGCAACTCCTGAGCCCCCGGGCTGTGAGCACTGAAGCCTTCGCACCCTAGAGCCTGTGAGCCCCAGCAAGAGAACCTGCCGTTCACTCATCTAGAGAGAAAAGCCCGCCTGCGACAGCAAAGAGCCAGCGAAGCCAAAAGTAACTGCTACCAACCAAGGAATAAAAACAGTTTTAAAAAGAAAAAAGCACTGGCCACCAACTCCCTCTTCAGGTCAAGTCCCCCTTACCCACACGGCCTCCCGGCTGCGCACACAGGTCCTGTTTCCTGCTCCTCCGAGGCTGCCAGAGATACAGCTTCTATCTCTAAGCTCTCCTGAGAGACCCTCCAGGGCTTTCCAGAACCAGTGGTGTGGATTTCAAGATGGGCTGCCTTTCTCTGCAGCCCCATTCCACAAGGACGCCACCTCCAACTTGGGTCCTTAAAGTCACTGTTTCGCCTCTGTTCTCTATGCAGCTTAGTAAAGACAATTACAGAGGGGTGTCTCTTTGCCAGTCCCTGCCATCTATCCTGGCCTGTTGAGTTGCTTTGACCCAGAGAAAGGACAGGGATGGGGTGGACCGACTTCAGGCCAAGCCTTAGGGGGCCTGCAGAAGTGAAGTCGCTTAGTCGTGTCCGACTCTTTGCGACCCCGTGGACTGNCAGAGGGGTGTCTCTTTGCCAGTCCCTGCCATCTATCCTGGCCTGTTGAGTTGCTTTGACCCAGAGAAAGGACAGGGATGGGGTGGACCGACTTCAGGCCAAGCCTTAGGGGGCCTGCAGAAGTGAAGTCGCTTAGTCGTGTCCGACTCTTTGCGACCCCGTGGACTGTAGCCCACCAGCCTCCTCCATCCATGGGATTCTCCAGGCAAGAGTACTGGAGTGGGTTGCCATTTCCTTCTCCAGGGGACCTTCCCGACCCAGGGATCGAACCCAGGTCTCCTGCATCGTAGACAGACGCTTTAACCTCTGAGCCACCAGGGAAGCCCAGGGCGCCTGCAGTGCCCGCTTTTCCTTCCTGGCCGCTCTGGGTGAGGAAGCCTGCTCTAACCTGGAGCAGAGATGAAGCAACCCAGCTGAAACCCGGCGAGGAAAATAAATAAAAGAGCAGCTGCGTTACCCCCACCGAGTTTCGGGCAGGTTTACCGCACAGCAGTTGGTAACTGGTGTGCCAATTCAGTGGAGAGAAGGAGCCTCAGATCCAGCTTCTGGGGGCCTCCACCTCCCCCAGCAGGAGGAAGGATACACAGAGAAAGCGATGGTGAGCAGACACCAGAATACCGCGATGTTGGTCTCCTTGGCTGGGCCCAGCACGTAGTAGTAGGCCTCCGTGAAGAGGTACACGCCACCCGAGTACACGGCGAAGTCCACAAACCACTGGTACTCCAGGAAGAAGCGCAGGACTGCAGAGAGCACGCCATTCAGCCCCCAGCTGAGCCCGCCCAGGAGGCTCCCCACCAGCTCCACCAGGGTGTGTGTGGCAGGTGGGGACCCAGCTGTTACCAAGCGCGTCGACAGCCGTGAGCGGACAGGTCTCCAGCTGGAACGGGGCATCTCGGGGCACAGATAGCGGCTTCTCCTCACTACAGCCACTGGCCCACCTGGGAGCAGGGGAGAGGAGCGGAATGGCGTCGGCAGCCTCCCTCTTCCCCTGTCCAGGGAGCCCTGGGGGCCTCCTCCACCCCAGCTTGGGAGGCTCTAATGTCACCCTCAGAGGACAGGAGGAGCTGGTCCAGAGGGTACCTTCACCCCAGCCTGGGTGTCCTCTGAATGCCAGGGGGTGGCCACCACGCACCCACAGGGCTGGCCCCGAGCAAACTTCCGATGAGCGCTGGATGCCAACGGGAGGCAAACAGTGAAAGGCAGCGACCACCTCCTCAGCCTGGGGCGTTCCCAGTTCTCCTGGGGTGTCTCCAACTTGCCTGGGCCCAGAGCAGCGCCTGGAGGTGTGCAGGGCAGGTGCTGTGCCCTCAGGGTCTCCCCTGGAAGGGAGCCACGGAGCTCAGGCTGGGGGCTCACTCACCGCTCCTTCCTGCCTCTGGGCTTCTGCTTCCCTGCCAGGGCCCGCAGCTCGTCCTCCGAAGGGTGCTTGTATCGGAAGAGACTGAAGGCAAACAGAGGCCGTCAGGAAAGCCTGGGTGTGGAGGAGACCAATACGGGGAGCCTCAAAAGTGAGGCTGCAGAGGGAAGACTGGCCCTGATAAGCCTGGGGCAGGAGGGGCAGGGGTCACCGAAGGTCAAAGGAAGGGTCGGGGAGGTGGGCTGGCGGCGACAGGGGAGTGCAGCAGGGGTCCTGGACACCCTAGAATCTTCTGGCTAACTCTCCTGGCAGAGCTGGCATGTGAATTTTCCTGGAAAGAGAGTTCACAATTGCCACTGGGTTTTCAAAAAGGGTCCAAGACCCAAACCCTAACAAAGAATTTTAGGAAATAAGATGTACAGGCAGAGTAGGGAGAAAGGGGAGCAGGAGTCGGGGAGTGTGGAGATGGTCTCAGCGATGTGTTACCATCTGTCAAAACTGATCCAACTGTGTGCTTCAAATATCTGCAATTATTGGGTCAATTATCTCAATAAAGTTCTTAAAAAAGCCTCGCCTTACAGGGCCTGAGGCGGGGCTAGGGCAGACAAGGGGGCGGAGCCTTTGGGGTCCCGCCCCCCGCCCGGGAAGGGGCGTGGCTCACCTGCCATTGCAGAGCAGCCAGCGCGCGAAGGAGCAGTGCGGCGCCAGCCTGTGCATAAGGGTGGCAGTGAGCAGCGTCACCACCAGCTGCACTCCAAGGACCGCCTGGGGGAGGAGACGGGAAAGGCAGTGCCTGCCAGAGGGCCACAAGCTCACCTGCGAAAACCCGGCTATTAATAGAGAGACGCGGAAGCTGAAGCCATGTGGGGGAGGGAGGCCCTCCCTGGCTCCCGCTGCTTCTTAGAGAAGGGTCGGAGGGTGGGCTCAGGCCCAACGCTGGGAGCCCCAGCAAGGCGCGGGTCCCGCCCCATGACCTGGCAGGGGTGTGCGGTGGCGGAGAGCACGTGCTGGCGCAGAGATTGGGGCTCAATATCCTCCTGTGCTAAGGATTTAAGGTAACAATCTCCCTGAGCCTCAGTTTCCTCATCTGGAAATGGGGTGCTTCCTATTGTTTCATATACTCTCACTTTAACAACTAAATGAAATAAAGATTATGTTAATGTTAGAACTAATTATTAAAATTATCCTTTAATCAGGCCAAAATAAGCTAACTTCAATAGGAAAAGCTCTAATGTGCTGGCTATCGGGCTTAGCCCGGTAATTCAGAATGACTGTTGAGAAATTCATCTTTAAAATAAAAGGACTAATAGGATGTTTTGTCTATGTTGTGACTTGTAAACTGACACCAGGAGCATTTTTTCAGTAAGGAGGTGGGGCATCGTCTTTCTGGTCTCACTGCTCACCCTTACCCCTACCCAAGTGCAGACTGGTTAGCAGGCATTAATGACCAAGAGCCCAGTGGGCGGGCTCTCTAAACGCCCCGCCCTTCCCCATGGATGCCCCGCCTCCTCCACTCCTCCCTAGGAAATCCAGCACCTCCCAGCAGCTGCTCTCCAGTCTCCCAGCTCTCCAGACACCTCTCCCTTGTGACCCATCCCCTGGTAGGGTTTTAACCACCGGCACAGCCCAGCACGACTCCAGCCCACAGGCACTTCCAGCCAAGATCTCTCTGCTGAGCTCGCAGACCATGCCTCCTCCAGGCCCTTCCCTGGAGACCCCAGCACCCACCCATCCCTCCCCCAGACGCGGCTCCTCCAGGCGGCCCAGGACCTTCCCAGTCTCACAAATGAACGTCCAGCTCCACTCCTCAGCCCGCAAGGCCCGGCGGACCCTGCTTGGGACCAACCTGCCTCACTCCCCAGCTCTCTCCCCCAACGCCCTCTGCGCCCAACCAATCGGGTCTCAGAGACACTCCCAGACCCCAGGGCTCTCCATCACTAACCCCATTACCCCCGACACCTCTCAGGGAGGAGACCCATGGTTCAAACTGTGATCCCAGCACCTAGGAGAGGAAGGATGGGATACAGGAAGGAGAGGAAGAGAAGAAGACAGAAACAGAGGGAGGAAGAGAAGAGAAGGAAGGCATGCATCCCCCCACCTAAGGCTCCCAAGGTCTGTCCAACGATGTTTCTCATGGCCCTCCCCCCACAGCTCTGGTCTTAGGGTCCACGCTCTGCAGATCTCCAAAGATCTCTGAGCCTCCCATCACCCTATGTCCCTCCTCTGCTCAAACCCCTTCCCTAGATGAGTATCCCAGAATGTTACTTTGATTAAGTAACATCAAATCAGTGCGGCGGCCTTCCCTGCTGGCTCAGAGGTAGAGAGTCCACCTGTCAGTGAAGGAAACACAGGTTGGATTCCTGGGCAGGGAAGATCCCCTGGTGAAGGAAATAGCAACCCACTCCAGTATTCTTGTTGGGAAATCCCATGGACAGAGGAGCCTGGCAGGCTACAGTCCACAGGGTCGCAAGAGAGTCAGACATGACTTAGCCACTCAACATCAATGGGACTTTCCTGCATCCCATTTCAGACAGCCATTCCCCTCCCCTCCTACAATGTCCCACACCCTGGAATGACCTCCTCTTTCACCAACCCCTTTCATCAATGCTCTTACTTCAGATCCACCTCCAACACCCCACCTCAGGTCCGGCCCCTACTGCAGGCAAGGTCAGGCCCCTTTCCCAGCCCCTCCAGTCTGGCTGCCTCTGCCCAGTCCTAGGGACTGCGGTGGGGGGTGGGGCCTCTGCCCTCAACCAACACCAGCCTTGCTCACAGAGGCCAGGATAATGAAGAATAAACTGAATGGGTTGGACCCAGAACCACGTGAGACCTGAGGCTTTCAACTCTTCTCTCTCCAATTCTGGGGCCCTCGCCCGCCCAGAGTCCACCTTGAGCCCTTCAGCATGCCCCCACCCCCACCCCGCTCAGGATTCTCCCTGGTCCTTCAGCACACCCCATACCCCGAGGGAACCCAGATGGACCCTGTCCGTGCGTCCCCACGCTCCCGCAGGACACCGTGCCCAGAGTGGGCCCCAGTCGGACCCCAGATCTCCCTCGCGGGGCTCCGAAGGTGTTCAGATCCCCAGCACCCTCCAAGGGACGGCCCCTCAGCAGGACTCCAGGCCCCTAGAAGGCACCCCCGGGACCTGTCAGAACCCCACAACGCTCAAGGCCTTCCAGTTCCCTTGCACAACCCCGACCCCCCTCATAGATCGCGGAGTGAGACCTAACCCCAGAGAGGGAAACACAGCCCTCAGCGCGATCCCGAGTCCCTCAGAGCCCTCAGTCCCCACAGGGGGATCTCTGTCTCCTCGGTGTTTCCCTGGACTCCCCCACGGCGGAATCCGTAGCCTCTCAGGGGGCCGCATGCTAAGAGTCGCGGGCTTACCATGTTGCGGACTGGAGCGCGGCGCGGGGACCCCTGGGCCTGGAGCTCAGAGCTCAGCGCGGAACTCCACCGATCAGAATCCGATTTTGGTCTGACAAGCGGCCCATCCAACCAATCGTCGGGCTTGGAGTCGGGGCAAATCGCGAGGACCCGGAGTCGCTCGCATTGCTTGGCGGAAGTTGTAGTTTAAAGATGTTTGACGCGCTCCGATTGGGGGCTCTGGGACCCCAGGGAGACCACTGTTTCTGAGACCCAGTCTCCTTACCTGCACCTATTTCGCAGGTTTAAAGCGAATATACTTATTCATCAAGTCACCGTCTCCCGCTAGAGAGTTCGGAGCGTGGAACTCCAACGATCAAGAACATTCGGTGACCCCCACTGACAGCTCAGACTGAATTCAGAGCCCTCTGCCTGACATCAATCTGCTGTCAACACTATTGTACTCAACTCACAATAGTACAGCTAGCTACCAGCCCTGCTTTCTTCTATCTTCCCCCCAACCCTTTGTTTCATCTGGCAAAAGCCTTACTCATCTGTGGTTGCAAGTGGGGGCCGGGGGTGGGGGTGGGGGAGGCCAACCTACATGGGCTCCAGTAATAACGGGAAAAAACTGGCTCGTGTGAAAACGCCAAAAGCATTGTCAGCTTCTGGCATGGCTAGATCAAGAACGAAATGTCAGCCTCAGGAATCTACTGTTTTCTGTTTCAAGGCTTAGAGGAAAGGGCGTCAAGCCCAAGTTTTGCAGCTGTATTTCTATGGATAAGTCAGTGGACATATTCTGTGGGTGTGACTGAGGGTTTTTGTGGGGCCTGTGTATAGTTGATTGTATATGTATATACACATGTATATATGTATATATACTATATATGTATATTTGTATAACTATACAAATATGTCGGAGAAGGCGATGGCACCCCACTCCAGTACTCTTGCCTGGAAAATCCCACGGACGGAGGAGCCTGGTGGGCTGCAGTCCAGGGGGTCGCGAAGAGTCAGACACTACTGAGCGACTTCCTTTCACTTCTCACTTTCATGCATTGGAGAAGGAAATGGCAACCCACTCCAGTGTTCTTGCCTGGGGAATCCCAGGGACCAGGGAGCCTGGTGGGCTGCCATCTATGGGGTCACACAGAGTCAGGCATGACTGAAGTGACTTAGCAGCAGCAGCAGCATACACATATGTATAGTTGATTGCCTTGTTTCTGTGAGTGTTCTTGTCTTTGTGTATGAGCATATGTGGATGTCTGTTTGCAGGAGATTCACTCTGTGACTTTGATCCTCTGGACCCAATGTGTTGGCTTGAGAGAGGGTGGGTGACAGAGGCAGTGAGGACCACTAGGATTTCACAGGTCCTACATGGGGGTCATGAGACATCCCTCGGGGCTACAGCATCAAGGTGGGATCCAGGGAAGCTGGGGTTTGGGGAGGGTGTCAGAAAAGGTGGACCAAGAGAAAAGGGGGACTTTTGCTGCAGGTCCATTGCCCACCAGGCTGGAGGGCTGACTCGACTGCTTTCTGCAGCAGATCAGGGTGCTGGGACAATTGTCTCCATTACATTGATAAATATACTGAGACTTTGGAAGGCCCCAATCTCTAATCCACACCCTGACTTCTCCCAGGGCCATAGGGTTTATGCGGCTAGGCATCCCAGCGCCCTCATGTGGTGAACTGCAGGCAGCTCGCACACATCCTGGCCCCTGGAGCTCTGATCCATCTGCAGCCTCTTCCTGTTGCAGAATAGGCAGCTACATCTTCCAGGTGCTTATTCTCAAATTCCGAAGTTGGCCTTAAATTCTTTCTCTTGCTCCATACCTTCCACTGTGCCCATTGTCCCACCCAGCCCCCGTCCCGCCCTTCCCAGCCTCTACCCAGTCCAGCCTCATCTCCCACGCGCAACCCTCTCCTCCCTGGTCTCCTGCAGCTTCCATTCCCCTTTCCCCACCCACTCCCACAGTCTGTTTTCCCCAGACATCTTAAAGGCACCTGTTAACACTTAACCTGACTGTATTCCTTCTCTGCTTACAACCATCCATTGCTCCCACCTCACGCAGAACAAATGCCTAAGTCTGCTCCTACCCTTCACTGTTTGCTCAACATGTCAGTTCTTTAAAAAAAATAGGAATCATAACTCTATTTATGTATTTGGCTGTGCTGTGTCTTCATTGGCGCGCAGGCTTTTCTCTCGTTTCGGCAGGCGGGGGCTCCTCTCTGGGCGCAGGGTGCAGCCTTCTCACTGTGCAGCTCCTCTTCTTGCAGAGCAGCCTCTGGGCTGCCCTCGGGCTCAGCAGTCGCGGCTCCCGCGCTCTAGAGCACGGGCTCCATAGCTGCTCCCCAGCATGTGGGATCTTCCCAGATCAGGGAACAAACCCTTGTCTACTGCCTTGGCAGGCAGATCTTTACCCCTGAGCCACCAGGGAAGCTCCAGTTCCTTTAATATATATATATATATATATATATATATTTGGCTATGTCTAGTCTTAGTTGGAGCATGTGGACTATTTAGTTGCAGCCTGCAGGGTCTAGTTCCCTGCCCAGACCCAGGCCCCCTGCATTGGGAGTATGGAGTCTTAGCCACTGGGCCACCAGGAAATGCCAACTTTTCAGTTATACGGTAGGAAGCGTTCCTCATTCCCTGTCCTACACGGCACGTATTATGTTGCTTGCTCTACACTGGACATTCCTCTATTCTGCATTCTCTATTCCACACTGGATGTTCATGTTGCCCGTTTTCCATTGGACGTTCTTCATTGTCTGTTCTACACTGAGTGAGTCCATGTTCTCTGCACTACACCGGCTATTACATTTTCCCGAATCCTCACGTAGTCCCTATGTCTAACGTCTCACAATTTCTGACCACACTGAGGTCCACGCTCTCATTCCACACTGTTTCACTGTCTCTATTTATAGTGCTGTCAAAAATGCATCTTTCGTATCTCCGACTTTCATCATTGTTTTTATCCAAGTCAGAGTTCTCACTGTGCTTCCAGCCAGTGACCAAGCTCCTGGGAGACTTGGACCCCCTCTGATGATGACAATGGCCCTGGCCAGCATCACCATGGTGTTCTTAGAAAGACTGGTGGTAGGACACTCCCACACAACCTTCCTTGCTTCCACTGTCACAGAGCCAGCAGGGGCGGAGCGAGCACTGGACGCAGGGGCGTTTCCAGAGCCTCGTAGCATGCCCACAAGTACACCTTAATGAATTTGTATAGTCACACATGCATGACACATGTCATGCATTCCTCCTTTTTCATTCCTCAGTTGGCGAAAAATATGGAGCAGACTCCCTGGAAGCTAAGATAGATTTTATTTATTATTGTGCGTGCTAAGTCGCCTCAGTTCTTGTCCAACTTTTTGTGACTCTATGGACTGTAGCCCACCAGGCTCCTCTGTCCATGGGATTCTCCAGGCAAGAATACTGGAGTGGGTTGCCATGCCCTCCTTTAGGGGATCTTCCCAACCCAAAGATCGAAACCGTGTCTCTTATGTCTCCTGCGTTGGCAGGTGGGTTCTTCACCACTAGCACCAGCTGGGAAGCCCCATTTATTATTATTTCACTTTATTTTCGAACTTTACGTGGGGACTTCGGAATCCAAAGGGCACTGTTGGGCGCCACCTAAAGGCAGATGGTGAAAGTGCAACCTCCCAGGCTTGAACAGAGCCACACCCATCGGCCCTGGAGGCCCCCAATGTTTGAAAGCAGCCCCCATTTTTATGAATTCCACACTGGGCACTGACTTCAGGGCCCGGCCCACCTTCTCATCCACCATGTGGGTAAGATCTAGAGGTTGAAAAGGGGCCCTTTCTGGCCATACCTCAGTTTCCCGCAGAGGACTGGCTGCCTTGCCCTCTCTCTTGCTCCTAAGTGCCTGGCCCTGTGTCTGGTTCTATGCGGAGCTGTGACTGCGACACTGTGGCGAACAGGCGGCCTGGGGAGGGGGGTGGTTCTAGTTGGCAGTTCATGCACCTCACGTGCATGGCCAGGGTCCCTGAGACCCCAGAAGGGTACCCCAGAGGGAGAGATTTGCACTCGCGTAGCGCCCGTGGTGCACGTGGCGATGGTGCTGCTGGGCGTGGCAGGGGCTGTTGCTCGGCCGGGTGCCCAGAGTGCGCTGTCATGGGGTGGGGTGCAGACACCGGCCCACCCCGTCTCTGGGGGTAGGAAGGGACAGAGAAAGCAGGTGGGAGGATTTAGGACCTGAGTCTAGCTGGGTGAGAGCTCTGCAGCTGAACTTAAACGCTCCACAGAGGCCTCGATTCACCCCACAGCCTCTGCATTCTCTGCAGGTTTCCCTGTGTAAGAGGGAGCTCCCTGTTATGAGTTGCGTGTGAAGCCCTTCACCCCCACATCCGAGCCATCCACAGGTCCTGGTGGCTGTGCCCCCAAACACACCCTGGAGTGTCCCTCCAGTGCCCCCGCGGCCTCCTGCCTCTTTTGTTCCCCGACCCCGCCTCCACTCCCGCCCACAGAAGCCCCAGGGATGGAGGCTTGCCCAAACTTTGATCTTATCATGTCTCTCCCCTGGAAACTGCAACTCTGCAGCCCCAACTTCACTGGGGATGAAGGTGATAAGGACTGGGAAGATCGGAGGACAAACCCCAGGCTGGATCTGGACATGAATGGTGTTATACATGTGGTTGTTCAAGCAAGAGCTCTCATTTCACAAGGAGGGTCTGTCAGTTTATACTTTTTCCCTCTCTTCCTACCCCTTAGAAGATTCTGAAGCCTGCACACACACTGCCTCTGTATCCACGTCCAGGTCTGTGTGCGCTGGTGGTGGAATGCCAGACTGAATTTTACTGAGAGAGGCCCGCTGTGGAGTGCTGGGGCGACAGGGTCAGGGTCTTTTTTGGGGGGGGTTGTGCCAGTCTTAGCTGCAGCATGTGAGATCTAGTTGCGTGACCAGGGATCTAACCACTGGACCACCAAGGAAGTCCCAGAACAAGGGTCTTGAAATTATTGGTCAAGTTGACTCACTTGTCCCCGGTCAAGCTAGACCAATCAGCTTTGGACCTTGCTAGAATGATGGTAGGATGAAAAGTCGTGAAAATGTTCGTCGCTCAGTCATGTCCAACTCTTTGTGACCCCGTGGACTTCAGCCCATCAGGCTTCTCTGTCCACGGAATTCTCCAGGCAAGAATACTGGAGTGGGTAGCCATTCCCTTCTCCAGGGGATCTTCCTAACCCAGGAATCCTGCAGTCTCCTGCATTGTAGGCAGATTCTTTACCATCTGAGCCACAATATGGGATAGGGGCACACAAATCTTACAAATGCTGATACCAACACTGTATGTTTTTCAAATTTTTTTGGTCTGAATCAGTGATCTCTACTAAGCAAACCCTTTGAGAATTGTCAGAGCCATTTCTCAGCTTGGGGCAGTACAGAGGGTTTCTTGGAGGAGGGGACATGGAGCTGGGCCTTGAAGGGTAGGAAACAGTCTAAAAAGGAAGTCAGCTGGCGGTTGCAGGAGGCAGCCCAGGAGGAAAGGTCAGTACGGCCTTAGCGGGGAACAACAAGTATTTCTAGAGACCTCAGGGCAGGGGATGGAGTGGGTGGAGGCAGCTGAGGAGCTAGGGAAGGTCAGGGGTCAGGTCTGTTCTAAAGATCCCACTGAGACCGCTGGGAGTAGCTGGAGAGGAGGAACAGATACAGGTCCCTCTGGCTCCCCGCTGGACCCCCAAGTCGGCCCTCACACAGGATAGGCCAAAGTGAAAGGAGTTTGGCCATATCCCAAAGTGGGTGGATAAATGCCTGGCCCCCTCCTCCTTCCGCCGTAATGAAACTGTTGAGTCACGAGATCAAGAGACATGCCCATTTAAAGACGGACAGTGTAGCGGCCACTCCAGCGAGCCCATAACCCAGCATTCACTCACGGATCCCGACTGCTCCTTGCTGCAAGGAACTGTGACCCAGCCTGAGCCCTTGACCCAACATTCCCAGGAGATGGAGGGTAAATAGCCCAGCCCGCTGCTCCTGGGGTGGAATCACTCTAAGAGCGTACTCTGCGCAGGCCCCCAGGGCCCCCAGTGGGCCGTGCACCCACTGCCAGGGGGTCACCTGCTCGTTGGCGCCCCTACAGGGCTTTCCCCCTTACTACACCCTTTTCCAAGCCTCACAGGGGGCCTCTTCTCAGCGTCCGATTCCTTCCGGAGTAGGTACCCAAATCAAGACTAGGCAAGACTGAGGCCGCTGGAGAGAGATGGGAGGAGCCAGGCGGGGGTGTGGCTCTGAGCAGCGACAGTTTCGTCCACGGATACCACGTGTGTTTTATTGATGGACACACACACAAGAAAGGGGAAAAGAATCCCCAACCGTGAATCCGAACCCAGCCTCCCCACTCCACGCCCCCATCGCAGAGCCAGTGGTAACTGCTGCGTCTTCTCCAAGGACGCAGGGAGGGAGGTTGGGACCCCAAGTGCCCTCGCCTGGCCTGACGTGAGGGTCAGAACCGGAGCCATTTCCGGGCCGACTACCGGGGCCAGCCGTCGGCAGTGGGCAGCCGGCGCAGAGGGGGTCCGGGTCGCAGGGGCTCTGCTAGGGGCCGGGCCAGGAGCAAAGGGTAAGGGAAGGTCTTTGGAAAGTCGCCGGGGCCTCCGGGGGCCGGAGAGAGGCGCTCGGACTTGATGCTGACTGGAGGGGTGGGTGAGGAGGCGCCGCGGGCCGGGGGGCCATCCTCGCCCAAGCTGCGGCCCCCACTGCAGAGAGAGAGAGAGGAGCGGGGCCGTGAGCTCAGCGAGGAAGCCAGAAAGGTGGCATGGCTTGGGCAAAGATTGGGCAGGAGAACCTTGGGAAAGGAGCGGGTGGCGATCCCTCTTGAGGCCTCCAAAATAGCCGCCCATCCCACCAGACCAGTCGGGAGGGGCTGTGTGCAGAACCGAGAGTGGCCACCAGGGGTCAGCCGTGGCTAGGGGCTTTGAGAGACTGGGAGAGGGGCGGGCCCAACTGTGAACCCGAACTCGGGGAGTGAGGGACCGGGGAGACAGTTGGGGCACTTACCTAGGCTGCGTGGGGGTGGCCGGGGGCCCATCAGCCCTGGATGCCCTGGAGGGCTGCCAGGGGGCCAGGGTGGGGGGCTGCAGCAAGCCTGGGGGTGGAGGAGGATCCCCCAGGCCATACTCTGCGGGGGCAAGAAGAGGAAACTGAGGCCCTGACCCCAGGGAGCCCCTCCCCAAGCCTGACCCGCCCTACTCGCCAGTTTGCAGTTCTGGCAGGCGGGGGAGTGTGGAGACACCCACCCTCCCAAAGCCAGGGCAAGTGCATACCTGGGGGGCCGGCAGGGAGGAAGGGGAAGCTCCCGAGCGGGGGTCCGGGGGCGGCGGTGGAGCATGGACTCTGCAGGCCACCATAGAGGCCTCTCTGCGGGGAGACAGGGTAAACGGGAGCCTGAGACCCGCAGCCAGGCCGCCCGGCCCCCGCAGCCCTTCCACTCCTTCCCCTCACTCACCGAGCTGCTCAGCCCGCCTCGGGTCCCGGCCAGGCCGCCAGGCAGGTCTGGCCTCCGCCCGTCTGCTGCCAGGTACAGGGGTGGTGGTGTCTTGCTGGCGAGATGGCTCGGCGAGAAGAGAGGGTGCGCCAGGCCTGGGGAGCAGGGGACCCCCAGAGGAGGCAGGCGGCCACGTCATCTGATGAAGTCTGAGGTCCAGACTGACGCCCACAGCCAACATTTCCCCGCGGCACAGCCCCCCGGAACCTCCCGGAACCTCCACCCCCTGCCCAGGGCCCGTGCCCCATGCTCACCTGGGGGCCCAGCTTTGGGGGCTGCTGGCCGGAAGGGGGATGGGCGGCTCTGGGCCGGCAGGGCCTCCCCAAGTCCAGTGGGTTCACAGGCTGGTGGAGGCAGTGCTCCATATACCATGTCCGGGCTGGGCATAGTGGGGGCTGCGGGCTGCAGGCACAGAGGCCAGGATTGGTTGAGGAACACGGAGATGAGGGCATCAATTCAGCCTAGACAATCCCAGTGAGCTGGAGGGCCAGCTTCCACTTCTGGAAGCCCTCCCGACTCCCCCGCTCTGGCCTAAACGCCCCGTGGCTGGGGAGCCTGTGTCTGCCCCTGTCACTCCTTGACAGCTAGGCCCAGAGCTGAAACTTCTCACTAAGCAAACGACTGGTCCTGAAGGGGCTTCCCAGGGTTAGATACATCAAAGAAATAAAGAAAGAAGGAGCTGTCTGTTGAACTCTTTTCCATCCTTCAAAGCCCCTACTATAATTCCTACTCCAGGAAGCCTTCCGTGCCCCCCAACTCCAGGAATCCTGGTCTTGAGTCCTTTCAGCCTCAGCCCCAGCCACCTGGGCCTCGGAAGTCGGGGGGAGGGCCCGTGCAAGGTGGGACAGGGAGTCACTTACATAGAGCCGGGGCCGGGGCAAGGCTGGGTCACCCCCATCACCTGCCAGCCTCCGCAGCTTCTCTCCTGGCCCCTCAAGCCCCTCATCTGGCTCCAGCTCGGGTCCATCAAGGCCCACACCCCTCCGCTTCAGTGTCTGTGGGAAGGGGAGACAGCAGGGTGACCCCCCACATCCCACCCAGCTCTGTGGGCAGGCAGAGTGCACGCGCAGCTCCTCCAGCTAAATCCCATTCACCAAAAACCCCAGGGAGTCATCTAGTAACTTCCAACTGTATGTCAGAGAGGAATTGTCCTGCCTCGGGACCAGAGAGGCCCAGGTCACACAGCAGGGGCGGAGCTCCACCCAGGCCTGCTGGCATTATCCTAATGCTCCTCCTGAGTGTGATTTGGTTTCTCGATTCTGCACCCAGGCGCAGCCTCAGAGCCTGGCATGCAGTAGGTGATTAATGAGCATCAGCTAGTTGAGCATCTAGAGGCTACTTCACAGTCTCTCCTAAGCTGTCACCCCCTTGGGACCAGTGATCTCCATACTCCTAGACCCCTGCTTCTCCTCTACCAGCTTCTCCCCACTGTCTGTCACCTTGGGGCTCCCCAGACAGTCAGTCCTAGCCCAGTGCTCTGTCCACCCAGTGGCCTGGGTAAAGATGCCCAGATCCAAAGTGACAGTGATCTTCACGCCACACTACTGAGCCTGTGCGCTCTACAGCCCATGCTCCACGAGAGAAGCCCACCTGTGACATCCGAACAAAAGCCCACGTGCCACGATGAGGGCCCAGTGAAGACCCAGCACAGCCAAAAATCAAAAGAAAAAAAAAAATAAAGTAATAGTGATCTTGCCTATCCTGGGTGATGCTAGGCAGCTGCCCCAGAAGGGACTCTCCATTACCCCAGACCTGCTTTGACTGGCATGCGAGTGTGCATGCATGCTCAGTTGCTCAACGGTGTTCGATTCTCTGCAGTGCTACGGGCTCTAGCCTGCCAGGCTCCTTTATCCACGAAATTTTCCAGGCAAGAATACTGGAGTGGGTTACCATTTCCTCTCCAGGGGATCCAGCAAAGCCAAACTGCAACGCTCATCTTTTGTGCAAACCAAGAGTCCCTAGGCTCTGAGTGTGCAGAGCATGCTGGGCTTCGTGCGGCCAGGCAGGAGGGCCCCGGGGTACCTCGAGGATGTCGGTGTTGGTGCGGCTCTCGTGGGGCTCGCTGTACTCCGTGTACTTCAGAAGCACCCGGTCCATGTCGGTGCTGGCGTACTGGAAGAGGCGGTTGGAGCTGTTGAAGATGATGAGGGCGATCTCGCAGTCGCAGAGCACGCTCAGCTCGTAGGCCTTCTTCATCAGCCCGAACTTCCGCTTGGTGAAAGTTACCTGGACTCAGTATCCAAAGGCAGGGCAGGAGAAGACAAAAGTTCAGGGTGGTGAGAAGGGGAGTTGAGGGGCCTATTTTTGTATGAACATGCTTCCTGATTTCATGCCTTTGCATGTGCTCTTTCCAACTGTACTACTCCTCACTTCTCAACCTGGCAAACTCCTACAGATGCTTCAAAACCTGGCCCAAGTGTCCTCTCCTTAGGGAAGTTTTCCTTGGTCTCCAGGCAGATCCCACACTCCCTCTCTGAGCTTCCCCAGTTCTGTACCTGTCTCTGGCCAGCACTTTGAGTTGGATGTGTTTGTGTTGAGTTCCATCTCCCCTGTGACTGGAGCTCCAGTCATCACAGAGCATCAATGAATAAATCATCATGAGAAGCAGTAAATGCTACATCTCAAACTCCTGACCCTACATCAAGTCTCCTTCTTCCCTTGCAGTTCCCCCAAATGGCCAAGCCTTTGCCCAGGCCGTGTTTCTTCTGCTAGGAAAGCCTTTCCCCCAGCCACTGTTCCACCCAGTGAACTCACCTGTCGATTCCTTTGGTCCAGAATGCGTGAGATCTGAATTTTTTTCCTCCCCATGTCCCAGGCTGGGTGGAGTGCCCTTTGTCTGGAGGTGGGGGTTGGGGAGGAGAAGAGAACAGAGCAGGTGGATGGAAAGTTGGGACAGGTACTCCAGCATACCCCCTATCTTCCTCCTACCCCTGCCAAGAGACAATGGGGGAGAATGAGGTGGGCAGGGTCACCCCCACATCTCACACCCTCAACCAGCCCAGGATGCATCAAATGCTCACTGAACACCTCAGACCAATGCCTTATAAGGAAAAAGTTGACCAAGGGGGAAAGATTGAGAGGTACAGGTGCCTCCAACTGAAGCTCTAAAGCAAAGCAAGCTGATAGCTGTGGGACCTCAGGGGAGCCTGACCCCCTGTCTGTGCGTGGATACCAGCGCAGTGCACTGCCCAGTGCTACTGGAGCATAAAATGAGCCAGCCCACACAGGGCACTCAGATCTGCCCTGCAGACAGCAGCTGCCGTGGGTGCGCTGCTGTTATGAACACTGGCGGCACCTGGAAGTCCTCAACAGGCCAGGCTGGAGGGCCATCCGATGGTGGTACCCAGCGGGGCGCAGTGATCCGGAAGTAAGCCTGATCCACACAGCAGACACTTTTCGACTCACTCAATCCACGCACGACAGCCCTTCCATGAGCAAAATTGAGGGCTGTGGTTACCAGAAAACATACATTAAAATATACATAAAACATATATTTAAAAATTGCATTGCGAGTGGAAAAGACTGGAAGGAAATACTCAAGCTGGGAGTCAGTCAGTGCTGGGTGAAAATTTATGGGTGAGCTTTTAAAACTTGAGATGCAACTCACATAAGATTCGCCATTTTAACATGAGCAATTCAGTGACATTTAGAGCATTCATGACGTTGTGCAACCATCATCTCTACGTAGTTCCAGAAACTTTACAGCCTCTCAAAAGGAGACCCCAGGGGCTTTGTGGCAGTCCAGTAGTTAAGACTCCGTGCTTCCACTGCAGGGGGTTGGGTTCAATCCCTGGTCAGGGAACTAAGATCCCACATGCAGTTTGGCAAGATCAAAAAACCAGAAGCAGACAAACCAAAAACCCAGAAAGCAAGACAAAGAGAAGAGCCAGCCCCATAGCAGCCGTTCCCCGCTCCCCCTTCCTCAGCCCCCAGCAACCACTAATCTATGGATCTGGCCTGTTCTGGACATTTCTTATAAGTAGAATCATACAATGTGTGGCCTTTTCATCTTTTTCTTTTTCATGTTTATCTTTTGAATTTTCTAACTATTCTCCCTCAGTGATTAAGGATTTCTATTTTTAAAAAAGTGTGTTGGTTGGGGGTCGGGGGGCACTTCCTCGGCGGTTCAGTGGTTAAGAGTCTCCTCTCCCAACTCAGGGGGCTTGGGCTGGATCCCTGGTCAGGGAACTAAGATCCCACATGCTGTATGGCACAGCCAAAAACACAGAAATAAAAAATGGGGGGAAGCCTAATAGAAACCCCATCCGTGACCTTCTTTCCAGTGGGAGGAGGGGGAATTCCCTGGGAAGACTTTCACTTGGAGACTTCAGCCTGAGAGGAGGGGTGGCTCATGCAAACTAGAGAGGAAGCCTGGACCCTCCTCATGGGGATCTGGGATCTCCCTGGTGGGGGCCCCAAGGTGAGCTGGGCAGCTCAGTGAGGGCAACGAGTAACCAGGACCAGCCTAAACCTTTCCCAGCAGCCCCCAGGCAGGGCTCCTGGAATTAAGGAACCATATAGTCTGTCCTGCAGCACCCACCCCACTGTACAGAGAGCCATCCACATCCCCCGTGACGCCTCCGCCAACCCCATGACCACACTCCACCCCCCAGCCCTCTCGTGTCAAAGGGGACTGAGGCCGCGCCATAGGCCTTCCCCAGGCTGAAGTGGGCAGGTGCTTAGGGAGACCAGAGGAGAGGTCTTCAGTAGGAGCAGCCTCTCCCTCAGCCTCAGTTTGCTGTTCTGTGGATGGGGTGGGTATGAAACGCAGAGTACCTCGCACAAAGCCTGAGAATGAGGTCTTGGGAAGAGTAGGGAAATGCAGGTCTGTCTCTGGGAGAAACATACCCCAGCCTGAAGGGTCTGGCGGGCCTCCCATCTTCCCAAAGATCCAGAGCTGGAAATGTGAGTCACCCCAGCCTGTCATATGCAGCCCACTAGGTCACCCCAGGCACACCCTCCACCTTCCCTGGTCTGGGTCTCTGAGTAGTCATAACTATGTGGAGTCCAGGCCAAAACGAGCCCCCACCGTGGCCCCCCAGTTCCAGCCTGACTTGCTAAATTTAACCTTTGGGGCTAATTTTAATCCCTGTCCGGAATCGGGCTAGTTCCCACGGCTGGGATGCATTATCCCCGCCCTGACAGGCCCCTGGGGACAGGAGGAGGGCACTGGCCCGGAGGTCTTGGTGCCAAGATGATTCCGGAAATGCCCCCCACGCCTGAAATCCCATGTATCTTTTTCTTTTTCATGTTTATCTTTTGAATTTTCTAACTATTCTCCCTCAGTGATTAAGGATTTCTATTTTTAAAAAAGTGTGTTGGTTGGGGGTCGGGGGGCACTTCCTCGGCGGTTCAGTGGTTAAGAGTCTCCTCTCCCAACTCAGGGGGCTTGGGCTGGATCCCTGGTCAGGGAACTAAGATCCCACATGCTGTATGGCACAGCCAAAAACACAGAAATAAAAAATGGGGGGAAGCCTAATAGAAACCCCATCCGTGACCTTCTTTCCAGTGGGAGGAGGGGGAATTCCCTGGGAAGACTTTCACTTGGAGACTTCAGCCTGAGAGGAGGGGTGGCTCATGCAAACTAGAGAGGAAGCCTGGACCCTCCTCATGGGGATCTGGGATCTCCCTGGTGGGGGCCCCAAGGTGAGCTGGGCAGCTCAGTGAGGGCAACGAGTAACCAGGACCAGCCTAAACCTTTCCCAGCAGCCCCCAGGCAGGGCTCCTGGAATTAAGGAACCATATAGTCTGTCCTGCAGCACCCACCCCACTGTACAGAGAGCCATCCACATCCCCCGTGACGCCTCCGCCAACCCCATGACCACACTCCACCCCCCAGCCCTCTCGTGTCAAAGGGGACTGAGGCCGCGCCATAGGCCTTCCCCAGGCTGAAGTGGGCAGGTGCTTAGGGAGACCAGAGGAGAGGTCTTCAGTAGGAGCAGCCTCTCCCTCAGCCTCAGTTTGCTGTTCTGTGGATGGGGTGGGTATGAAACGCAGAGTACCTCGCACAAAGCCTGAGAATGAGGTCTTGGGAAGAGTAGGGAAATGCAGGTCTGTCTCTGGGAGAAACATACCCCAGCCTGAAGGGTCTGGCGGGCCTCCCATCTTCCCAAAGATCCAGAGCTGGAAATGTGAGTCACCCCAGCCTGTCATATGCAGCCCACTAGGTCACCCCAGGCACACCCTCCACCTTCCCTGGTCTGGGTCTCTGAGTAGTCATAACTATGTGGAGTCCAGGCCAAAACGAGCCCCCACCGTGGCCCCCCAGTTCCAGCCTGACTTGCTAAATTTAACCTTTGGGGCTAATTTTAATCCCTGTCCGGAATCGGGCTAGTTCCCACGGCTGGGATGCATTATCCCCGCCCTGACAGGCCCCTGGGGACAGGAGGAGGGCACTGGCCCGGAGGTCTTGGTGCCAAGATGATTCCGGAAATGCCCCCCACGCCTGAAATCCCATGGGAACGTGGGACTTGGACATGAGTCTCGGGGTCTGGAAGATTCAACTTTGGCCCCTTCTCCGTCTGTCCCCATTTTAGACAAGGACCCCCTGGCCGGGGCAGGGTTCACATAACGGGGGCACCCCCAAGAGCCAGCAGGTCAGGAGAGGGGCTCTGAACTGAGACTCACGAGCTGAGACAGGAAGTGAGTTTCAGGCAGAAGGAACGGCAGGTGCAAAGTCCCTAAGGAAGAAGGAGACGCATCAACAAGGCTAGAGTGAGAAGAGGGGGGAAAGTGCAGAGGCAGGGCCACTCCGGGTCCTCTGAGCCGCAGCGAGGCCTCTGGGTTTTGCTCTAAGAGCAATGGAGAGCCATGATGGATGGGGGTTCATCAAGAAGGGACAGGACTTTAAAAACTTGAACATGGGGACTTCCCTGGTAGTCCAGTGGTTAAGACTCTGCATTCCTAATTCAGGGGACCAGGTCTGATCCCTGGTTGGGAAACTAGATCCCATATGCCTCAACTGAGATCCAGGGTGTTGCAGCTAAAAGCTGATATAGCCCCAAATTAAAACAAACAAACAAACAAACTGGTTCAGTCAGGAAAGTAAAAAGCACAAAAACTTGGTCATAGCTGTCATGGGGAGCAAGACTGTTGGAGGCAGAGGTATAGAGGACGGGAAGCTGCAGGGAGGCCGGAGCTGTGTCCATCTGGGCCGAGACCGGGGGTTAGGCCCCCTCTGTGCTCTGCCCGCATCCTGCACTTTAAGTCACTGTACTCTAGGGCTCTTTGGTTCCTCAAGAGACCACCAGGTCCCCTGCCATCTCTGGAGGCAGGCCTGACAGGTGCAGATGGACTCATGCAGGGGTTTGCGCCTTCTGACCCTTGATGACTTTGGAAGGAACCAAAGTCACCCCCTGCTCTGGTCCTGGAGGGATCTACCCAGCACATAGCTCTGATCATGCCCCTTCCTGGTTACACACTCCTCACGGCTCCCCACTGCCCTGAGGAGGAAGGAAGCTCCAGTCCTCAGTCTGGCATTCAAGGCCCTGCCCTAATCAGCTCCTGCCCACTGTTCTCTACCTTCAACAAAACGTCTCTTTGAAATCCCCTTTTTGCCTCTTCTGCACCTGGCCAACTCCTATTCACACGTCAAACACGCAGCTCAAGAAATCCATTCCTTCAGGAAGCCTCCCCTGCCCTCTCACTCTGGTCTCCCACAGCCTCCATCCTTCCCCTCTGGTTCTGACTCTGTGGGCTGTTGGATGGGGAGTCGTATGTATCCACCTCTCTCCTTCTCCCCTAGCCTGGAAGATCCTCAGGACCAGTCACAGGGGTGACTGGGAAGATATGGAGTGGGTCAAGAGGGACACGTCTGAACTCCCCTCAGCTTCCCTCAACAACTTCCTCTCAGACTCCCCCAGCTGACTCCCTACCCAGAAATACACGCGCATGCAAATCCAACCGCTCAGCGTTGACCTGCCTCAGGCCCAGGTGTGAAGGGCCAGCCAAGGAATGCAGAGGCGGGAGGCCCAGGGTGTGCATATATATTTGTAGTCACATGCAAATCCCCACCCTGAGCCGCAGACAGACTTGGTGGCCAGTTCTCCAGATGTTGGCGTGATGGTGATCGGAACTGCTGGGGGGAGGTAGTGGTGCGTGCTGAATGTGCAGGGCACGAGGGAGGAGGCTGAGGTTGGGAGAGGCTGAGGCTGGGGAAGGCCTCTTCTGGGCACAAGCCCCCCCACCCACCCAAGGTCCAGCTAGAAAGCCT